>JALIZH010017685.1:0-23074 GCA_030522465.1 Rhipicephalus appendiculatus
CACAAGGCAAGTCTGCCACTTCAAGCCGGCCAGTACAGTATCCATAACGCATTGGAAGGTCGCGGGGGCCGAGCAAAGATCAAAAGGCATGACATTGAACTCAAACAGGCCGTCTGGTATTATAAAGGCAGTCTTTTCTCGGTCTCTCTCGTCCACTTCGATTTGCCAGTAGCTTATTTTAAGGTCCATCGACGAAAAGTACTTCGCGTTGTGGAGTCGATCCAGGGCGTCGTCTATACGTGGGAGTGGATACACGTCCTTCTTCGTGATCTTGTTCAGGCGACGATAGCCGACGCAGAAACGTATGGTTCCTTCCTTCTTCAGCAACACCACGGGTGACGCCCAGGGACTCTTGGAAGGCAGGATTATGTCGTCGCGTAGCATTTCGTCGACTTGTTTCTTTACGGCTTCGCTTTCTCTTGTCGAAACTCGATATGGGCTCTGACGGATTGGTCGGGCACTTTCTTCTGTTATGATACTATGTTTCGCGACGGGGGTCTGTTGAATTCTTGACGTCGATGAAAAGCAGCCGTTGAATTGCAGGAGCAGAGTTGTGAGCCGGTCTTGCTTGTGTTTCGGGAGTCTCGGGTTGACGTCGAAATCTTTTTCGGGACGTGGATTCGTCGAAGCAGGTTCGGTAGCATTGGATAGGGCGAAAGCATTGCTGGTGTCCACGAATTCGTCGATGTAGGCGAACGTCGTACCAAGGTTGAAGTGCCTATATTCGTGGCTGAAGTGTCAGCAGCACCTTTGCTTTGCTATCAACCAACTCGGCGATGCCTCTTGCGGCGCGAATGTGATGGTTCACAAGCAGATGCTGATCGCCCTCGATGACGCCTTCAAGATTTGCGGGGTTTTTGGGGCCGACGGAAATGATGACGCCGGATAGAGGTGGAACCGTGACCTGCTCTTTTATTACATTCACTGCATGGTTCTCCGGCGTCGTGTCGGGTGGCAGCGCTATTTCTGAGGTTGGTGTTATTGAATGAGACCTCAGGTCGATGACGGCGCCTTGTTGACTTAGGAAGTCCATCCAAAGTATCACCTCCCTGGAGCAGTGCTGTAAGATTAGAAAGCTGGCAAAATAAGTCCGGTTATTTATGGTGACTCTTGTTTTGCAAATTCCAGCTTGTATTAATAGATGGCCTCCAGCTGTTCGTATTTCGGGGCCTTGCCAGGCAGTCTTCACTTTCTTCAACTTCGACGCGAAATGCCCACTGACGACCGAATAGTCGGTTCCAGTGTCGACGAGAGTGGTGACGTTGTGGCCGTCGAATATTACGTCGAGGCCGCTAGTTCGCCGTCTTGCGTTGCGGTTCGGTCGCAGCGTCGGACCACTGCTCCGTCAGTTTGCCCGCTGCTTCCAGATGACGTCATCAGGTCTTCTTCCAGCCGCGAAGTTGCGACTTCAGGGCTCCGTCCTGCTTCCGGCGTGTTCTTCAGATATCGTCACAGCGTCGTCGTCGGCGGAGGATCTTCGGTAGTTCGTCGTACAGCAGCCGCACCTCCATCGGTTGCAGCCCCTAGTTTTCAGATATGGGTTAGGCGACCAGCCCCGGGTTGGGAGCCAGTGTACTGGCGGTGGTGCGGCGAGATGTAGCGGCCGAGCGACGGTGAGCGGTGTGGTCGTCGTTGGGGCCACTGTGCTCCGGCGATGTAGTCGGCGATGTCGCGAGGTAGTTCATCTGGCTGCGGACGCGGGGCGTTCACGGCGAACACACGCAGTCTCATTTCATCGTATTGACAGCGCAGTACGCGTGGCCGGCTTCTCCGCAGTGGGAGCAGAGTGGGCGTTGGCTGGGGTAGCACCAGATGTCGGTCTTCCTGGGCGTCTAGCGCTGGCCGGCAGGCGGGCGAGATGGTGGCGGCGGCGTCTAGCGACGGTAGTGCGGCTGTGCGGCGTCCTGACGGTAGCGTGGAGGTGGTGCGCTGCGTCGGACTGCAGGAGCGTAGCTCAGGACCTGAGGCTGCAGGGGTGCAGAGCGACTGCTACAGTTCTTCACGCACGATCTCGGCTATCGAATCTACATGAGGTTGTGATCTGGGGAACATCTTGCGCAGCTCCCTAACGAACGACCGCTCTGATTGTCTCGCGCAGATCGTTGGTTCCCAGCGCTTGAACATTCGCGTAGCTCATCGTAGGCATGCGGCGGTTGTATTATTGCCTGTTGCTGGTTTCTAGCTCGTTCTCGATGGTAGTGGCCTGCGAAACGAATTCCGAGACCGTCTTCGGCGGGTAGCGCGCAAGTCCGGTGAAAAGTTCTTCCTTGACATCTATCATGAGGAACCGAGCCTTTCTTTCCTCGGACATGTCAGCGTCGGCGTGGCGGAAACGCCGCGTCATCTCCTGCGTAAAGATGGTAACGCTCTCATTCGGCAGCTGCACTCGTGTGTCCAGTAAAGCGGTGGCCCTTTCTCTTTCGGACGACGCTCGCGAACGTCTCCAAGAAAACGCTGCGAAAGAGGTCCCATGTTCGCATCGTAGTCCCGGTTCTTAAACCAGGTCCTTGCTGCGTCCTCCTGGTAAAGGTACACATGGCGCAGCTTGTCCTTGGCGTCCCAGTTGTTAAATGTTGAAACCCTTTCGAGCGTCTCTAGGCAAGTTACGGGGTCCTCACTAGGCGATCCATGGAACCTCGGTGACTCTCTGGGTGGCTGCATCACGATCATTGCAGTGGACACAGCGGCCGTCATCGCGCATGTCGGCCTCGCCGCCATAGCTTTTGGCTTGTCCAGTAGGAGTCCGTGCTGCGGGGGGTAGTCCTTTCAGTCTGCGGCTGGCTCGATTGTCCGTGAAGGGGTCGGTGTCTTCGTCACAATTTGGGCTGGGTTCACGGCTTGACGGGGGCGTTCGGAACATGAAAGAACGGCACTTCCACCAGATGTCACGTGGTCGCGACATCTGGAGGAGGTGTGGCAATATCTTATTTTGAAATTTTGCGTGTTCAATAAGAAAGCTTCTGGCCTTCACTCTGTGAAATTTTTACCCTGGAGCTTTTCCAATTTTTAGGGGCGAAGCTCCTTAGCCTGTCGGTCGTGCGTCCCTTGTATGTCGTAGCCACCTGCTGATGACGATGACGATCGCGATAGCGATCGTCATCCCCACTATGCGATCGCGATCGCATAGTGGGTACATGGAATGTACGCACTATGCGTCATAACGATCACGTTGATGACGATGACGATCGCGATAGCGATCGTCATCCCCACTATGCGATCGCGATCGCATAGTGGGTACATGGAATGTACCCACTATGCGTCATAACGATGACGCTTGATGACGATGACGATAGCGATCGTCATCCCCACTATGCGATCGCGATCGCATAGTGGGTACATGGAATGTACCCACCTATGCGTCATAACGATGACGCTTGATGACGATGACGATCGCGATAGCGATCGTCATCCCCACTATGCGATCGCGGATAGCGATCGCATAGTGGGTACATGGAATGTACCCACTATGCGTCATAACGATGACGCTGACAACGATGACGATCGCGATGCCATACAACACATGGCATCGCGATACCACATGGAATGTACCCACTATGCGTCATAATGATGACGCTGATGACGATGACGATCTCGATGCCATACAACACATGGCATCGTGATATGGTCTCACATGCATATCGTTTGACCACATGCAACCAACCATCATCACGGCTTCGATGATGTACCTCCGGAGCTTCGCCCACGCATGATCATTCACTCATGAATATGCTGTGATTTTTTTTTGTATTTAAGTACCGAATGTCAAACAGGGGCGTCAAATAAAATGCACCTTTCTCAGAAAAAAGAAATCTGTATGATCACGAAATTTTGCATGCCCATTCCACACAGTAGTGGTATTAATTCCTGCCGAAAAGAGTGGATGCGTACATTTATGGCACAAGAAAATTATTGTCCTTGCCACGTGCCGTAAGACGGACTTCCCAATTAATGTATTTTTTTCTTTAATTATAGGAAATATGCAATGAGCTGGTGGCGCCGTGGTGCGGTAGTGAGCGATATCATCAGGTGTGCTCCGTGCAGGAGCCGACCCTTGAGTGGAGCCGAGTCAGGTTGTTAGCGGATCTTTCCAATTTCGCGAATGGAGTGGTGTCCTGGATTGTGCTAGGAGCGATAAGAAATGCGCACTTAGAATGGACTTTTGCACTTTCCCATCGCGACATTGCGACAACGCTGGATTCGCAGGTTATGACGTGGGAAGCAAGTTATCCTGGGCATTTTTACAAATTACATGCTCTTGCTAGTTTGCTATGAATTCACGCTCCACGCAAGTTAGCTGGTATTCTTTTACAGTGCTGATGGCGGTAATCTAACCCGCGGCTTCCGAATCAGCAGTCCAGCATTGCAACCATTCTACCATCGAGGAGAACATGTCTGTAGAGCCTGAGAAAATGAAATGTATTTGGAAGTATCTACCGTACAGTTATTTTTCAGTAATTCAATCTAGAATTTTAAGCGAGCGTGTTCCGCTCTGTGGATAATGTTCGCAAAACAAGACAGGGTTAAAATATTTCCTGGCGAATCCGTGAGTTTATATGCGTTGTGGATAAACCTCCCCACAGCTTTCCTTTGTTTTGATTCTAGTTTTGTTATGGTAATCAGAGTATGCGGAAACTAGACTGTGTTACCATTTAGGGACTAGGTCTTACAAATCTGTAGGCTAACAGTGTCGTTGAGGTTAACCTTTTCTTATGCTCCTTCACCCTGAGCCTGTGGTGTATTCTTGCCATATGAGCAATAAAGCTTTTACTGTAAGCGTGCGCCCTTATCCCATGTTGTTACTTTTTTCTGCAAGCAATCCGCGCTTTCAAAATGTTTTCATGTCCAGTATGTCGTACTAATCGGCCTCAGCAGCCACGCTGTTGGTTTTACGAATAATTTGCGTAGCAATGTGAGTGACGTACTAGCGCACTTAGCGGGAACCAGCCAAACAGTCGGCCACAGCGTGTTTCCGCTTCCGGGGTTCGTCTCTGCGTTGCAGTGCGACGAGCTCGGCAGTCGAGCCATGGACACTGACGTGCGAAGACGTGTACCATAATGTGTGTACGACAACTTAGCTCAATTAAATAGTTGTTTGTTATTAACCCCTTCAGGCGCAGTGTCCACATATGTGGACGCCAGTTGTTTTTGCCTCTTTCTCGGACTAGTGGGAAAACAAAGGGCAATGTACATTGCGCATAGGAAAAATTGAACCTTCTACGTAGTCAACGCGTCTTGACTTGACCCTAATGTGCTGCATGCGACTGCAGCCGATCACTTTGATGAAGGCACTACGATGTATGACGAGTCACTGGACGTGAAGCGTTCCAGGGCCAACTTCATAAGTATTTTTCTTTGCTCAAAATGACCACAGCCAAAAACGAACGGCATGTGCATTTTGAGCCTAAGATTACCTTCGTGTTGTGTATAAATGGAACATAACTGGCTGCAGAATAATTAGATATTTAATTTTTACGCTAATTAGGATTAATTAGCAAACCTCGCAGAAAACTGCGTATTTCTCAAATTTCTTGCTTGGAATGTAATAACGAGTGCCTTAGAATTATGTTGTGCGAAATTCAGACATTTCCGGACAGTGCATCATAATGTGCGCCTGAAGGGATTAAGCTCCCGAGTCTCTCAGTGAGCAGCGCAAGCCTCACATTTGGCGCAGTCGACCCCGGACCTTTGCCAAGCCAACCAGCCACGGCAGCACAATAACGCTGGTCAGTAGCCCTTCGCCTTTTAGACCGCGTTTGCAATTGCACCCCCGCCATCGACGATTCGCGTCTCAAGAGACTCTCGCCTTTACTGCATCTCGCTATTCATTTCGCATCTGACGGAACGCACAGTCGTTACGAGAAAACCATGAATATTGACCGCTAGACTAAAGCTCGAAGCCCGCGTTTGATCTGCTGCGTTCCGCCCCTCGCCTTGCTGCTGTTTCGTCGAGCGTCGCTTGCCCGTGCATCATGGCTGGAATTAATTGGCAAGAGCTGGATTACGCGACCATGCTGCGGTTCGGAGTTGACCTAATCCGAGAAGAACTGACTCGTCGCGAATTAGACTGCACCGGTAACAAAGAAGAGCTCGTTCAGCGTCTCGAAGCCGACATTCGGCAACGTCGTGAAGCAACGCCGCGGTCGAGCGTCGATGGCACAGAGGTCGCCGGCAACGCGCGTTTGCCCTTTGATACCGCAACGCTCGAAAGCCTGACTCTTCTGTTCCAGCAGCTCCCACGCCCCCTCGACAACAATTGCCACACTGCCTGACGTGTCTTCGTCGATAGCGTACTTTGGTGATTCTCCAACGCAAAATGTTAATGCCTGGATCAATGACATTCGCCGTGTACAACAGCTTGCCACATGGGATGACGCTACCACTCGCCTTATTGCCGCAAGCAAACTGAAAGGCCCAGCTCTAAATTGGCATTTAGCTTTTGCGCATAATCATCCGACGTGGGAAACGTGGAGCGCGGCCTTGAAGGAAGCATTCTCGTTAGAACTGACCTTCTTCGAGTGACAGGAACGCGTCATCAAGATTAGACAAGGCCCAGGCAAGAGTCTACAGGAGTACGCTTACGCGAAGCTACGGGAGATTGAAAACTGCCCCGTAATGCTCGCCGACGCCCAGAAAATTGACTACCTACTGCAAGGCCTCAACGAGCCGCATGTAATAGCAACCATCGCGGCTAATCGACCTTCGACGATACGAGACTTCATATCCACGTGCACAAGCCTGGACAAGTGCACTCCCCATATGCAACACACGGCAAGTGCAAACCCACCGATTTGGCCTCTCCTTCAGTCAGTTCGAAGTGGCAACGTAGGACACCAGCAGCCCAGTTTCCCGCCACCAGCACCGACAACAGCTGCAACAACGCAGCCAAGGCAACGCATTTCCGCGTTGCCCAGAGAAGAACAGGAACGCCACTATGAAGCCATTTCCGCACGCTATGGGGCCCCAGCATTTCGCTGTGGCCAAGACATAACTCAAGCAGTATGCTACAAGTGCAAACAGTTGGGGCATTTGGCAGCGGCATGTCCTTCGCGTACCAAGTCACCAAGGACACAATCATCGCTCACCCCTGGCGCCGGACAGCCACAAGCCCTACACAGTTTGCCCGGAACACTGGAAGGTTCCCAACAGCTGTGCCCATTTTTCACGGCGACCGTTACAGGAGTCGCAGAGCACGACGCTTACCCAGACTCTGGCTCGAAAGCCACATTGATTTCCAAAAGACATCCTTCCCTCTACAACACTGTTGCCCTGGACCAATCTACTCTTTCCGTTGTTGGAGGTGGTACACCTCCAACAACGGAAAAAACTGGTTTGCGGAAAACTGGTTTGCGGCCGCGCAAGCTCGCTTGGTCTTCCAGCCGCCACAACCTACTTCAGATCCAACACCCAGCCATGGGTGTAACGCTCCTAGCCCCACAGCGTCTGGTCCCGCATATGGCCAATGCGGTCATTTTAGCCCATTCAAAGCATTTCCCGCCGGCTAAAGCACCACAAGACTGCCTTCAACGAGAACCATTGCCAGTGCCAGAAGAGCCTCGTTGGCAAACTTTGGCCGCAAACACATTGCCATCGGACCGAACATCTGCCGCGCCACACGGCTGCACTACCGTGCCGGTGGCCATCCACCCCGACCGGCCACCAGCCAACTTAGGCTGTGAGCTCTCCCCTAAACATCAATCGGTCATTGCTGGCATTCTGGCTAGGAAAAGCGCACTGTTTTCTCGCCATGAAGATGATATGGGCTATTTTAACGGCCGCAGCAGAGAGAAGAAAAGGAGCTACAGTCGCGAGAAGAAGAGAAGCCTGAGCCGAGAGAAAAAAGAGAAGCCAAAGTCCCGAGAGGAGATTGAGCCGTAGCCAGGACAAAAGTCACCGACGCAAAGAGAGGAAAAGAAGCAGGAGTCGGAAGAATAAGCGAAGTCCCAGCAGAGAAAAGATTCGGAGCCGCAGTCGTGAGAAGCGAAGCATAGAGAAGAAAAGGAGCAGAATTCAAGAAAAGAGTCACAGCCGTGAGAAGAGAAGCCTGAGCCAAGAGAAAAAGAGAAGCAAAAGTCGAGAGAGGAGAATGAGCCGTAGCCATGATACGAGTCGCCGCCGCAAGGAGAGGAAAAGAAGCAGGAATCGGAAGAAGAAGCGAAGTCCCAGCAGAGAAGACAGGCGGAGCCACAGCCCACGCGCCCGCAGCATGTGCGCCAGCTTCTCTTCACCTGCAAACTTTCTGCTTGAGTGAGTGTGGACACCACGTGAGACCGAGGGACTTGGTCATCTGGGGGAGGTGAAATGTGAGTGACGTACTAGCGCACTTAGCGGGAACCAGCCAAACAGTCGGCCACAGCGTGTTTCCGCTTCCGGGGTTCGTCTCTGCGTTGCCGTGCGACGAGCTCGGCAGTCGAGCCATGGACACTGACGTGCGAAGACGTGTACCATAATGTGTGTACGACAACTTAGCTCAATTAAATAGTTGTTTGTTATTAAGCTCCGAGTCTCTCAGTGAGCAGCCCAAGCCTCACAGCAGCTTTGAGATTATATTACTGATAGGATTGTGCCACTTGAGCTTAGTATGTAAAGCCTAGATATTTGTGTTCATCAAATTTATTAGTTTATATGTCGTTAATTGGGTATATTGAAATACTGGATAACTCTGTTTTTCTGGTTATGGTCATGATCATGGATTTTTTATTGTTTCTTCTCATTTGCCAATTAGCGCACCAACTAGCTCAGCAGTTGGGAAACCATTAAACGCAGCGTGATCACTGTAGTGATTAACTTCCCAGTAATAGACACACTTGAGTGCGAACAGTTCTGTATTGCCATTCTTTTCAGCTGTGAAATCTCCGATATAGAGTAGAGGTGTGCATGGGCTTCGGGTAGCCCGAGCCCAAGCCTGGCCCGGCCCACGGGCCGGGCTCCGGGCAGCCCGACGTCTTTTCGCCTCGGGTCCGGGCCGGGCTCGGGCTTCCTTTTTATTTATCGGGCCGGGCTCGGGCTTGGTGAAAAGCCCGAACCAAGCCAGAAATATAGATGATGTGCCGTAATTGTCCTTCTTCATTTGTGTTCTTTCTTTTGAGGGTAGTTTCTTTTGATGGAGTTAGCGAGTACGTGCGTACTGAATCGCTACGTGCGTGCTCCGAATCAGAACTTCTTGAGTTTTAGAAAAGGAAAGAAAACAACTATCCCAAACTTGCGAAACTTGCAAGAAAGATCTTGGCGATTCCAGCTACAAGCGCCAGCAGCGAGCGCAGCTTCAGTGCTGCAAGATACATAATGCAGGAACGACGCACTCGATTGAAGCCCGAATCCATGGACAACCTTTTGTTTCTGCACAATAATTTGTGAATGGTTTTGCACTCAGGCAGCCTCGACTTTTATCAACAATTAAAAAAAAGAAGCTACAGGGAAGGACGGCACGCTTCTTTCTTAATAAATACATTTTCATTTTTCTGTTGCCATGTGCTTTATTGCGTCGTTGATCGAGTCGTGCCGGGCCGGGCCGGGCCTTGCGTATGACACGCCGGGCCGGGCCTGGGCGGCTCGTCCTCTATACATCATCGGGCCGGGCTGGCCCGCCTCCGGCAAGCATCGGGCCCGGGCCGGGCCGGGCCGCGAAATTGCGGCCCGTGTACATCTCTAATATAGAGTAGGAAGAGCAACGGCCCAAGAACAGAAAATTGAGGAACTGCGTACGTTACTGCGACTGTGGTAGAAAGCATTTTCTCGTTAACTACGAATTCCGAGTCGTTAAGAAACATTTGTCTACACAGGAAGCTCGTCTAGTCCACAAACGTTATCAAATTTAGCTATCAGTTTGTTATTTAGCTATCAGTTTGTTATGTCCAAATAATAAAAATATTTTTATTATTTGGACGGATACACAAGAGAGCTTAATTAATTTTATAGAATCTTTCAACAAAGTTCATCCAGACATAACATTCACCTATGCATACTCAACAACTGAAATAAATTTCCTAGACTTCCACGTAAAGGTAAAAGACGGATCATTAACTACTAACGTTTACAAAAAAGCCTACAGACAGGCAGCAATGCCTTCATTTCGATAGCTGTCACCCTCGTCACTGCAAGACGTCCATCCCGTACTCGCAGGCCCACCGATTCAAAAGAATTTGCTCCCGCCCCGAAGACTTTGAGGCCAACGCAGAAGAACTTGCGCAACGTACTTGCAAAGCAACATTATCCTCCTTCTATAGTCAACGACGCCATACATAAAGCGGCAAACCTAGATCGCCAGCAGCTACTTCACCAGCAGAAAGAATTAAAACAAGAGGGACGGAAAAAACTTGGTTCTAACATTTGGGAGCAACCCCCCCCCAACGTAAACGAAATTCTAAAGAAACACTTTAACATCTTACAACAGAGTGAACGGCTATCAAAAATTTTTCCTTCCCCTCCGCGAGTTGTATATAGACGCCCCAAAAACATTAAAGCTTATCTTGTTCGTTCAAAAACCGATAAGACACCTATAACTGGATGTCAGCCATGCGGCAAGGCCCGCTGCAAGGTGTGCAAACACATACAGGTAACCAACGTTGCTCAAAGCACACATTCCAATTTCAAATACTCCATTCACTCAAACCTTAACTGCGACAGCTCTAATGTAGTATACCTTCTCGAGTGCGGAATATGCAGTATTCAATACATAGGTCAGACTGACACGGCCTTCCGCACCCGCTTCAATAACCATCGTTCACATGTTCATTCGCTTCCGGATCTGCCTCTGTCTCGGCATATAAACTCCGAAAACCACCCGTTTGATTCCATCAAGGTCACACTCTTACAAAGCGGTTTCTCCAGTACAAGGGAGCGTGAGCAGCGCGAATCATACATGATTTATAAATTTGATACATTAAAGGCTGGTCTAAATATCACTCCGGGTACACTGTCTTCAATCCGCGCTCTGGAAGATTCAGGATAATAATGATCCTAACCAAACTTCTTTCCTTTTTTTATTAGTATTTTTTCGCATATCACTCGGAACACGTTGTCGGGCATGCAACATCTGCAAGCGCATTCCGAAAAGGGTGGGCAACTTTCGAATAATTCCCACCTACAATGAAATCCCTCCTCAGACAACCGAGTGAATGACATATTCGAACCCCACGTCAAAAATTTGAAAAACACTCTCCATTTTCTTCTCAAATATTCTTGAGCCACAGACAGGAGATCGTAGGAACGTAGACCCCCCTCACTAGGCTTCAGGAGCAGCTAAGGAGGGGCGGGGGGAGAATAGGTGGGACGTGACAATGGACGAAAGGAATGTACTGTGTTGTTGTGTTCAAGCTCCGGGAAGAGATGCGCCTGCGTAGTGAACCTTCACAATGTACCACTGGAATGTGCTTAACGTGCCCACCTGGACCATCGATGTATATCTACATATCTTTGCTTTGTTCCCTCTTTTTTTGAAACATGTGTTCTTCGTATATCTTGGTATGTGCCGGGGGGCACCACAGGAATGTACTTAACATGTCCACTTGGTGTTCTTTTTTTTTGAAAACACTTCTTCATGTCTAAGTATGTAGAAATACGCGCACATGGTCGTGTGACCACTCTCTCTTTTTTTGGCCACTCGTTGATTTTTGCACCGTTTTTTTTTCTTTTTTCTTTGTCTTTTTTTTCTCCAAATACAGGTGCTATGCGTACGTAGCAGTACGCGCACGTGGTCGTGTGACCACTTATCAGTATGTACGCTTATTCTCATTTTTTTTCTTTCTGTTTTGTTTTCTTTTTTCTTTTTCTTTTTTTTGAAAACACGTCTTCATGTCTAAGTATGTAGAAATACGTGCACATGGTGGTGTGACCACTCTCTCTGTTTTGGCCACTCGTTTATTTTTGCACCGTTTTTTTTCTCTCTCTCTCTTTCTCTCGGCACGGCGATGATATAAAAGCGCATCGGCGCCTGGTAAATTTTGTCTTGATGAAGATCGGTCTCCGATCGAAACTTCACCAATAAACAGTTTTTTAGAGGCGTATATATATATATATATATATATATATATATATATATATATATATATATATATATATATATATATAAAGGACGGAATTGTAAACTTAAGGGCTCGTTTGCTTTGTTAAACATAGTATTAATGAGAACTAACAGACAAAGATGCCAAGGAAAGTATAGGGGAAGCTATTAGAAGTAATTGTAACGTAAATGTGAAGAAATGAAAGTGGACGAAAAGATAACTTTGCCACCGGCAGGATCCGAACCTGCGACCTTCGAATAACGCGTCCGATGCTCTACCACTGAGCTACGGTGGCAGTCATCTCCCCGTCCACTTTATGGGGTATATATGTGTACTTAAACGGCAACAGGCGGCGCTGACTGACGCTCCCACGTTTAAGTACACATATATACCCCATAAAGTGGACGGGGAGATGACTGCCACCGTAGCTCAGTGGTAGAGCATCGGACGCGTTATTCGAAGGTCGCAGGTTCGGATCCTGGCGGTGGCAAGTTATCTTTTCGTCCACTTTCATTTCTTCACATTTACGTTACAATTACTTATATATATATATATATATATATATATATATATATATATATAAGTATACAAGTAGATGCGCCTTCACATATCAACTGCTTATTCTGCCGACGTTTCGACGCGAACCCCGTCTTTTTCAAGGCATAACGATATTTACGTCTCTCTTTTACATACCGTGTTAGGACAGGAGGGAAGAAGACGGAAAGGGAAGAGGAAATTGAAGAAACAAACAAAAAAAAAGAGCACGAAATTAGAAGGACCGGCATGACAAGAGGGTAAGCAAGAAAGAACCGTCTTGCCTAAAGCGAACATTGTGGTGGTTTAAGCAGCCATATTATTATTGACAACACACTCCACACCCCACCTTCACCTAAGGGGACAGTCTGATGACCCCGCTGGTCTAGTGTTGCTATTTCCGGTGCAATCCAAGGGAGCTTTTTTTTAAATAATGTCTGTGCTTGAAGTTTACTGGGTAAAGCGGCAGAAAGTGGAATTAGTGAGGTGGGGACTGAGGGTTTCCAGTGCATGCTTTTAAGTGTCGGCGGGGTTGCACGATCTGAAGGAGCCGGTAATGTGGCCCCGCCATCAATATTCGTTATATGAATTGGCTCTTTTAGAGAAGGAATACAGAAGGGATGTAAAAGAAAAACATCGAGTAAAAGCTTGTTAGGGTAATGACAGTACGACATCCGGGTCCACTTATCTGTGCATACCGGCTGTGCTTGAAGCGGCAAATCAATTCTATATATTTACAGACACAAGCCTACAGGTGCGCCAAGGAGAAATATTGTTGTCGCAATGGGCGGCAAGGGGCAGCGACTGATGAGGGGGGTGGCGTTTGCGTCTTTTAATGATCATAAGGTTGACAGGGTGCCTGGGTGTTCATTTATTCCGTTTTTTATCGTGTTGAATTTGTAGATAAAGTAAGATTCTCGTTTCTCCCTTTCTCTCGTTGTTCGAAAATTGTTTTCCAAGAGTGTAACCCTGATATCGTCAAAGCTGTGATCCTTCAATGTGCAATGTTTAGAAAGTGGAAGACCGGGCAAGGAACGTACATGTGCCCGATGGTTGTTGAATCTAATTCTAAAAGGCGTGTCTGTCTGACCCACTTATTGCTTGTTGCATATCCCACATTCAAAAAAGGTAATTACGTTGTCTGGGTCGCAGTCAAGTGCACCACTTATCCTGTGCTTAAAATTTGAGTGGGTGCTTTCCGCCGCGGTTGTTGTCTATATATATATATATATATATATATATATATATATATATATATATATATATATATATATATATATATATATATATATATATATATATATATATATATATATATATATATATATATATATATATATATATATATATATATATATATATGTAAGTAAAAAGCAGAACAGGCAGACGTACAACAAATTATTTTTTCCACCTTTCCCTCGGAACTGGTCTTTTCGGAATGCGAAATAAATGTCTCTGTTTGTTGTACCTGCGCCTGCCCCTATTATTCACCTGATTCCAAAAAACTCCTTGCGTATGTGCATACACAGACAGAAAAAAGAAATAGCCAGCGTTATAAAAATACCGTGCTCCTCCTCATCGTGTGACCTAGCTCATAAGCCAGTTTGGCGAGTACGAGTGCTCCCGCAACAATCGGTTATTCTTGAAAAGCGTTTTCTGGAAACAAAGCTATGTAAATCACATTGTTTTTTTTTAGATATAACGGCCACAGTGCTTCTAAGCGTCCCAGCGTTAGTGCCTTGTTACCACTTGTGTTGTTCTTCCTCCGTGTTTGCGTTAAACGTAGCCGGCAACATCCTATAGCAGCTGCTTGATTCCTTAACATCTGCACGTATTAAGGCTATTGTATAGCGTAGCACAAAAAGTGCCGTCTCAGCGTCAGAGGAACGGCTGCAGAAAGTCCAAGCCCCTGTGCTCGTTTCGACTACCGAGCAGTCATTCTTAAAGGCGAAGCTTTTTGTTGAACCAAGGACACTTTAGCGGTGCCTTTCTGTCTAGTCACCTGCACCCTGGTGCTTTCGTGTTCGTTCCCTCAATTTCTAAATTCTGACATGACCATGGAATTGTGAGGAAGTCAAGAAGCAGCACTTGCATAATATGCCGTTGCTTCAGCTGCAGAAATCGAACAGTCAATAAAATGCCAAATAGTTATAACATCAAAGATGATGATATGATGCCTTTCCATGCTTTTTGTATATACATTAACTATTTGATGGCAATGTTTCACCTCAAGTTCTTGAAAGAACTTGGCAAGGCTATCAAACCTTTCTGCAAAGCAGCGAACGCTAAAAATACACGGGAAAAAATTGGGGGGATCCTTAAGCTTCGCCTTTAAGAGTTGAACGCGATAGCGATATCCTGTCCCTAGTGCTTACTTCTACCACTTAGTGCATATTTGCTATGCACCCACTACGTGGTGTTAAGGGGAATACGCACAGTAACGTGTGTGCCTTTTGTAATAGGTGGCCGGCTTTAAACCACGATGTCGTTGTGATATTTACATTTTCTGGCGCCCGATAGCAATGTACGCTTGTACCACGCAATATTACTGCGATGTTACATGTGATATTGCGATGCCTATATACGGGACGCGTGTGTTTGTAAAGTATGGAAGTTATTTTCACTGTATTTCCAAGCGGAGCAAGTTATTTTGATTGTATTTCCAAGCAGACACGTGACTGTGTGGTAGAACACCTGCTTGCCACCCAGACGGCCTGGGTTCGACCCTCACTCGGGTCGAACCCAGGCCCAGTGAGGGTCGGCGTCTTTGGTTGCGAGTGATTTTTTCGCTCGCAACCAAAGACGCCGACACCGACGCCGACGCCGGAATTTATGCAAAACGAGCTCTTTAACGCTATCGCGTTAAAATTGACACAACCATCGCGTATCATATTTCCCAATAAATCTGTTCGGCACATGCTTATTACAGGTAATTTTACCGTTGCTTATAACGACAAGGGTGCACATATGCCGAGCACTTGGTAATCATGGGATGATTCGGATAAGCATGATTTAAATTATGAGGGCACAATACCTTATATTACTAGAGAATCGATAACTGGGCTAGTTGGTTGAATTGCATCATTTCTCTGTTCAAAGCGCACACAAACAAAGATGAAAGGAAAGCTCTTGTCCTGTTGTCTATCCTTTCGTCTTTGTCGGTGTGTGCTTTGAACACAGAAATCATACCCAATATTACGCTTAGTAATGAGCTGAAATTCGTCCCTATAGGCCAGGATATCGTCGACATGTAATCTATGGCGTGTAATATGGATGGTGAAATCGAAAAATCGAATCATGTAAGCGGCTCAATCTCAGTAGTGTAATAAGGGGAAGGGCAGGGTTAAGCGGCACGGAGTGAGACAGGGCTAAGGGGAAAAGGATAGCCCCCTTCCCACTCCGGGGTTCAATGCGCCACTGGTACCAAGTAGGCCACCAGTCTGTGTAGTGTAAATGGTCGAGTGAAACACAGAATGACGAAACGAGAAATTTAAAAAAAAAACGACCTTACCGTAAGATGAGGCCTTAAAATGCACAAAACAATAAAATACGTTAAGCCAGAAAAAAAAAAAAAACAAGGCTGATCCTTCTTTCTCTCACAGGAATCAGTAAGAAACGAAAGTGAAACGTGTCTCCAAGAGGTTGTTGAGCGTTTATTGTGCATTGCTTCGCCCTAAGGGCTAAGGAATGAATGCTATAACAACAAATTGTAATATCACGCGAAGAACGGCGTTCAGCTCGAAACTTGCAGCTAAATCCTCAAGCAGAAAGGTCGCACGAAACAAACATACACAGGACGAGCGCGAACTAACCACTGTCACAGCTCGACACTTAAAGCGTGCTGCACAAGCACAAATAAAGACGTACGAAACGTGCACACAAGTATACGCAGGACGAGCGCAAACTGACAATAACATCTGGGGTTTAACGTCCCAAAACCATGGTATGATTATGAGAGACGCCGTAGTGGAGGGCTCCGGTAGTTTCAACCACCTGGTGTCCTTTAATCTGCACCTAAATCTAAGTGCACGGGCTGAGCGCGAACTGCCACAGTTACTTTCCTGTATCTGAGCAGCGCGCTGCTTTCGCCAACGCGGCCACTGCAGCGAGCGAAGGGACCTTCGTGCTCTCTGGAACTTCAACACCAGCAGAAAAAGTACAAACCACCCCGAGCACAAAAAAGCGCGCGCGCATCGCAACGCGCGGAGCTACGACCTTTAAAGCGCAACCTCGCGCCCTTCGCGCCATCTCGCTAGTCATAACGAAAACACGCTGAAGTCGCCGATATCTGAGTACCGACGACAGTAAATGGTGTATATCAGGTGTCGGCAACCTTTTGAGGCGGAGGGCCAAGTAGCATGAAGCTGACACAGCCGGGGGCCGCACAGAAAACTGGGGGGGGGGGGGGGGGGGGAGAGGAGGGGGGGGGGGGCATTCGCAGACAAAGCGTAAAAATTTGGCGAATTGACACTACTTTGTAAAACTGGATTAAAAATCGCATTTATTTTGAGCGAAATTGCCATTTTAGGTCACAACTGCCATGCCGGCCTTCAGATAGGCAGTGGCAAGGGAAAGGGCGGAGGTAGTTTGACGCCCTGCCGGGGCCACATAAATCAGTCAAAGAGGGCCGCATGCGGTCCGCATGCCGCAGGGTTGCCGAACCCTGGTGTATATGAATAGCTCGCCGTTTGTAGTCCTAAGAACGTACGGTTCGTGGCCGAGTCGTTTCGCGCCGCGCACTGCGGAGCGAGATGTCGTTGGTTCGACTAACGTGCCGGAACTTTTTCTTGTATTTTTTTTCTTTGCTATCTGTTAGTGCATATTTTGCAGCGTCATATAGGGGGACGGAAATACGTCAGTGGAGCCGTGGTGGACCCCGGCATAAAACACTTTCGTGTTAAAAAACCATGAGAGAGAGAGGCTCGAACCCGTCGACGCACACTGCAACGTGAAGCTGACATGCTACGACTACACTACCCTTCAGAGACGACGCGTGTTGTTTTTCACTTTATACCTAATTCCGGTGGCCTGTCTTTTCATCATCTTATTTAAAAATGCAGATTTCGGTCTCCCAGTGCTCATGAAAACCTAACAGAAAATAGTTAATTCGTTTGTTATGTGTTGCCCAGGATCCGAACGTCAATTTGGCACTTTTTTTCGAAAAACATGTTAGCGTAACCGCAGATGTGAGCGGCATTCGACTTCTATTCAACTTCCAAGCAAACTTCCATGCGCGCACGCTCGAACGTACGGGGGGTGTGCCGAGTTCAAGCAGACGATGGTTGGCCTCTACCAGAGGTGAGGTAAAGCTTTTCCATATTTCACTCTGTTTATATAACTTAACAACTATTATACACAATGTCAACGGGTACAAGCGCATCTGATCCAAACAGCGCTCTTGATTTATATAAGCTATTAGCCACTAATCTTTTGCCACATCGAATGACTGAAACGGCACGTCCGATAACGGACGCCCGCCCACTGACGAGAGTGAGAACCGCCCTCTGTTTGAAGAGAGTGCACCTGAGAAAACAGCAACTTCGCGCTCCGCTTGTAACCTTTGCGCGGCGCGCAAGACTAATATTTGGCTGAGCAGTTCATAGCTGTGTCTGCTTTCCGCAGGATGTGTTTTAAAGGCGAAGCACCTTAAGGTCTAGGCTTGTCCGTTGTCCGGCAGAGCACATGCAAGGTACCCACTATACGCCATGACGATGACGATGACGCTGATGACGATGAAGAGTAAGCGTGTTAGCACATGCAAGGTACCCGATGACGATGACGATGAGGACGATGAAGAATAAGCGCGTTCCAGACAACATATTCTCTATCTGCCATGGATGAAAACGAATGTGAACGCGCTCTCGCCCGCGAAAGGCAAAACGGCAACGCCGACAACAAGCTGCTACCCCCAGTGTTGTCTCCCTGCGGCAACTGTGGAGGACTTCCTCTTTCCCGCACGGTCCAGGACAGCAGCCCTGCGAGCCTTTCTAAAGTTTGCGGTTCCTGCTGACATCGACGCCCTATAGACGAACGCCTTGGCTTCGTCCTCCCTGCCTGGACTGACAAGACACTCTCTTGTCATCTACTCACCCCCCTTCTCGCTACATTCTCTCTTTCTTTCTATCATCTTTACTTCCCCCTTCCCCATCGCTAAAGGCGCTGAGCCGTGCCCCCACGACGGGGGGCACGGCTCAGCGCCTTTATTTTCTTCTTCTTTCTCGAATCTCTCTCTCCACGGTGTTGAGGGCGCGGTAAACGACGGCTTAACGACAAAAACACATTGTATATACTGTACACACGCGTTGTCACTCATTTACGTGCGCGAGTAGGCAACGTCACGGGTGATTTACGGTAAGAACAATCCCCAGTGCTTCGCCCACTCGTCATTATTCGCTTCGTGGAGATGCGTGGATTTGTTTTTTCAACACACCCGAGAGGTCCTTGATGACCCCTTAACCTTCTTTTATAACAGCTTCGCTGTTAAAAAAGAAAGGTTAAGGCACTTGACGCGCGGAGCTGGGCAAACATGAAGTCTTTCTAAGCCTGCTACACCACTTGCAAAAAGCAATTGCAGTTTCTCAGGAAGGCACATATACAGAGGAAAAGCTTTGCGGCAGCTTGAAAGATGGTGTAACCAAGATATGAAGGCCCTCTTGCGCAATTATTTTCTGATGCCCTTTGACAATGCTGACAAGTTGCATTAAATCGCACGTATTAGGGTAGATATACCTTTAAGCGCTATAGGAGACACCAGCATGAGCACCACAAATTTCTTGGATGAGGGCGTGCTGAAAAAAATCACGCCATATCCACAAAGTGAATGATGTTGGAGGAGCTTGCTCGGAGATGATCGGGTAAGCCGGGAATCACCTCCGTACACATCTCCCCTACTATCATATATAGACGTGACAACGTTGTTATATACACATTACATGCGGCGCTCGGGCCGCGAGCTAACTGCTGCTCGTTGCGAGCCCGCCGCGCTGCTGTGCGGTGTTCATGCGGCCGAGCGGTAACGAAGTTTTCACTGCCTGAGCTCCCGGCGAAGAGAAAATTACACCATCTCCCGCTAAAGGGAACCATGTGTAGATGCGAAGCAGCGGGCGCTAACGCTTACACTGGCGGTGGCGTTGACGCTGGCGCTCATCGCAGCGTTGCGCAGGAGAGAAACCTGGGGAGGCGCAAAGCACGCAGTGATGGACCGGTGTTTCCTACTGGAACATGCCAATCGCTGCTAATGGGCAATGAGAGACAGAAGACTCCGACTGGACACAGAGACCCGCAGTCGACTTTCAGTTAACGGGCACGCTGCGAATTTTTTTTATCGTTCGACAACGCACAGGAGAAATCTCCCACCGGCACTACGTTGGAGGTCAAGATCCAGTGCCATATATACGGGATGGCCAGTGAACGGTTGTGCAGCGCGAGCAGTCGGTTTTTTTCAACCAAGAAACTCGCTAGCAGACGCTGCCTGCGTCGGCGTCGCGAGGCGAGAGAGGGGGGAGCGTAGGAGAGGAGAGAGAGGGGGACGCGCATGCGCAGTGGGGAGTGTGGACGCCGCGGGGGAGGGATGCCTAGAGGAGAGAGGGAGGGGACGCGCATGCGCAGTGAGGGGTGTGGTCGCCGTAGGCAGGGATGCCTAGAGGAGATAGAGGGGGAGAGGGAGGTTTTTTATTTCTATTTTTTTTGAAAGGATTTGCGCATGCGCAGTAAAGTGTACACGCCACCGCCATCGCCGCCGCACAAGGCGCGAGCTTAAGAAGCTTGCCGAACAAGCTCCTAAAAATGCGACAGGCTGCCCGAGCAGCAGAACATTTAGAAACAGTCGTACACAACTCAAGAATTCCGGAAAGGCCTCGCCCAGATGACTGAAGCGCGGCAGCCGATCACCTCCGCGGCCTAAAAATATAGTACCACTCATGCACTCGGCAATGCTCTCCGAACCGAGGGCGGGGCCACCGGCTGTGCGGGTCACGACGTCAGTCAAGAGTCCGTGTCCTTTGGGGCACGCTTGTGTGCATCCGTCTCTGAGGACAAAATGCCGTGGACGTCTAATGTTTTACCCGACTATGGTTATACGGAAGCTGCGCGATGTTCGTTGTCCCCATACGTTTACGGAGTGAGAAAAGTACCAGACTGTCAGGGTATGTAAACCCTTTTCAACATGCCTAACATGCGTGTGGTCTGGAACTTCCATGGTTTGCGAATCATTAGGCAAACAACTGGCGACATTGGACCACGTAGTGACCGTTCATAACTCAGGAACAAGCACCGAACAAGAGCTGACGCCCCTCGGAGTGGAAGCTATAGTGTTTTCGTCACGATGTAGATCCCCTAGAGCAGGGGTCTCAAACTCACCTCAGCCAGCGGGCCGCAGTCGCGCTAATTACCCCTCCCCGCAGGGGCCGGGGCAGTGAAGGATGTAGGTAAGAGCGGGGGGGGGGGGGGTGGGAGTTTGTTGAAAAAAAGCTTTCCCATATCCCATAAAGCGGTCATTTCTGAAGGAAAATGGTGCCAGGATTCCAACAACATGTCGATACATATCTGCAAATTGACTCAAATTTCGACGCTGATTAAAAAACACAATTTTCGTTTTACTGTTATGTTTGAAAACAAAGTGACACATGGGATGCCTCACGGAGTCAATGCTTTAAACCAGTCAGGTCTGTGTATCTCATGAGCATACTTAATAAGAAACTGTTTAAAAATGTGTGGGGGAGACCATCATGTGCGGGCCGCGGGCCGCATTCGAGAGCCTCGCGGGCCGCATGCGGGCCGCGTGTTTGAGACCCCTGCCCTAGAGCATCTCCGTAAGGCGGAGCTGTGCTTCGTGGCTTTCCGCTTCACGCTCCCTGTCCCCATTATGGTGAGAACCGAATGGAGCTTACGGCAGAAGCTTGAGGTAGTTGGATATGTGAAAGTAGATACGATCCAAGTGGCGTAGAGGAATGAAAGAGAAACTTAACAACAGGAAACGTACACTAGGATACAGAGGCGGCCAGTCTTCAACTGCTTTTACTTCCGCAAAATACAAATCCAAATGTCACTCTGAAGCAGGCGAAATTTTACCATGGCACATGCTTGAAACCTAAACTGTGTATATGCGAAAGAAAGGGTATTGTCCGAAGGGATACCTTTCTGTATTTTGCACAACTAATGAAACTGACAGACAGTCAAGCAAAGGAAAGCACAGGGGCCATCTGTGCATTTAAACAAAGAGTATTAGTCAGCGCCTACCGTAGCAATGGTGGCGAGTGTGGAACACTCTTTCTGCCGGCTAGCGTGACGTAGCATGTGATCTTTTTACGAGCAAGTAGCTGACCTATAATCCCTCGCATACAACCAACCTGAAGGCACCAAGTCGGCCAGAACGAGACCCTCGCTATGAATGAACACTAGTCGCCATGGCTACGATCGGCGCTGACTAATACGTTCAGTTTAAATGCAAAGATATGCCCAATGAAGTGGACGGGGGATAACCGCCGCCGTAGCTCAATTGGTAAAAGCATCGAGCGCGTATTAAGGCGAAAGCCTTTAATGTCTCATGCTCACGTCCGTCCGGTGTCCGTCCGGCGTCCGTCCGTCCGGTGTCCGTCCGGCGTCCGTCCATCCGGTGTCCGTCCATCCGGTGTCCGTCCGTCCGTCCGCCCACCCGCCCGCCCGCCCGCACGCCCGCACGCCCGTCCGCCCGCCCGTTCGTCCGTCCGTCCGTCTGTCCATCCGTCCGTCTGTCCGAGCTCTGGCACGGAGCCAGGTGGCCGCCGGGATGCGCAACGGACGCCGGTCGCGTCGGACTCTACAGCGCTCGCGCTTTGCTTGCGTAGCGTCGCTGTGCCCAGCGTTTGCAATCGTTCTGACCGACGCCGTCTCAATGGACACAGGCGTTCACGGAATACACTTTCGAATTTACAAAGGGTCCGTCAATTTAAGCGCCGGAACGCGGATGGCGTTTGGACTATGCACAAAGCGCGAGAAAATACTAACGCATGCTGAGTTTGAATGAAGAAACAGCGCTGGAACAGTATGTATCAACCAGCCTAATTCAAGACGCTAATACACTAACGCATGCGAACGGAGGAAGATTAGTCTCGCGTCTCGCTGCGATTCGCGGTAAAAAATTAAAAAAGCAAACACGCACACATTCGGTTTCTGTGTTATCCCACTAAGAGTGTAAAAGATAAAAGACATGGCATAGTCAGTGGAATGGCCACACGCTTTCGCCGAACACACTTTGGAATGTACAAAGTGTCCTTCAATTTTTTCGGAGGCTGCAGCTTCGATCCCTGCCGACGTCAAGTTATTTTTCCCTGCAATTCACATTTATATCATAATTACTACAAATAACATCCACTGTACCTTCCTTAGTATTAATGTATGTTAGTTCTCACCAATATTGTGTCTAACAAAGAAAAAACGAGAGAGAGAGAAATAACTTTATTAATAGTGTCCAGCGGATTTTTTGGGGCGGGCCTCAGCCCCGGCCTAGGCATCGGCCGCGAGCCCTTGCGCTCGGGCGGCTTCCTCGGCTGGCTGGACGGCCC
>JALIZH010017686.1:0-19051 GCA_030522465.1 Rhipicephalus appendiculatus
CACTTTCGTATCCTCCAGTTCAGGGGTGTAGGGTTGCGCTCTTTGGGGTGTGTATACAACAGCGAAATCCGTCGTCATACATCATTATCGTGGTGCTGTTTGAAAGGTTTTTTTTTTGTACTATTTTTGGCTGTGGCACTGCATGTACTTTTGTTCAAACGTTTCTAAATAATGTCTAAAGTATCTGGATTCCCGTTGTTTTTAATGTTCGGGCATTTATTTATGATGAGTCATATTGGTATTGTAGCAAAGGAAGCATTACTGTCTTATCTTAGTTCGTTTTCGCTTAATTCTGTATATTAAGATATTGTCCCCCCTATGTAAGGCCTTCGGGCCTTTTGGGGTACACGATAAATGGAAGGACGCCATTCGTATCGTCATATATTTATCCATACAATCGAGAAGAATAAATTACTGAGAAAATAATTTCCTAATTGTTTCTTTCTCAAGGACCATAGCATGGTGGTATTAGAGGTAGTTGGCCTTCGCAGGCCAACCACCTCTAATACTGTTTCCCAGTGCTCAGCCAAGAGCTCGTGATTCGCCAAGTGCTCTGCGATCACTTTCTTTAGCTTGCTTTCCCTTAACTGTGTTTGTGGCGTGCTGTTGCGGGATTCACGACTTTGAAACACTGCCACAAATACGGCTACAACGCTTCCTTAAAGGGAAACTAAGAAAAAAAGATGATTTTTTTCAGATTAAATTACTCTCGCACAATTCTAAAATCAACTACGCTTTCTGCAAGACTCATGGTAAGCGAGAAAAAACTCAAAAAAGATAGTGTGGGTAACGACAACTCCTTCAAGTTTCCCCACCAAACGTCATATCGTTTAAGATTTTGACTACATACTAGAGCCTACGTAGTCCCTAATCGGTGAAATTAAAGTACATTGTCTTCTGAGGGGGCCATAGACTTAACATACCAAGTTTCAGGAAATTTCGTTGAGTCAATGTCGCTAAAGCACGAAAAACGCGCTATAAAGTTCGTGACGTCACGTACGAAAATTTTGGCAATAAATTTAAAACAAACCTTGGCCTTCATTATTTCCTGAATTAATAAACCAATTAATAAACCATAAGGGATAACAGGTGAGGCATGCTCATAGACAGTTTTCCGTCAAGTTTAGCTACAATAGATTGTGACAATGTTTTTCTGAAACTTAACCCTCTTTTTTTTAACGGCCGTACAAAATTTTATATCGTCCATTGTGAAGCTATGGTTCACCTAGAGGTGCCTTCTGTCGCTATAAAATGCTTTGCCTAAGGAAATAACTTTTTGAGCCGGTAGCTTTAATGAAACGAAAAATTTTTTAGAAGGGACTACGAGTAAGACGGTTACATAAAACGCTACCTGAAACAAAGCAATATGTATACTCGATGCTACCCAAGATAAGTTAAACACTCAATAGTGCTCTGAGATATGCAATTTACCTGAAGGTAACCTTTGTAAACGCGTTGTGAAAATGCATCCTCAAGGAGCTACTGCAATAATAAAATCCAAAAAACACGAAATTAAAACGTGTTAACAGAAGCAGTTGATTGTTTATTGTGCATTGATATATGAGAACTTACAGATGCATTATTGGTGTATCGCAGCTAAAGCGCCATTGGATTCGGATACATAATTGCACATCTCCATCCATATGGCCATCGTCCATTTTCATGATTTAACCCTTGTGGTAGCTGAAGTTGTTAAAATATACCTTGACAAAGCATATGACAAATCGTGCGCAAAAATGGCATCAAAAAGCGCATAATAAACACTGGTACTCGATATACACTCATTCAAAGCGTCGTCAATTGTAGAGGGAAATGGCAAGGTGTGCGCTCTGCAGTGATAGGGTAACCTGCACCTGTGCTCATGCATGCACCAAAACTTCGCGCTCCACGAACGCGTGAGGGTTGGTTGCGCTCGAGGGCGTTCCACTGTGTGAGTCTCGATCCGCCAAGGCACGACATTCTCCAGTGGATACTGTTGCTTTTCTGCGGCGTTTATTACAGCATTACTATTAGTCGGAGCGATCTCGTCTTTATATACACTATTTCGGCACAGCCTTTCAGGTGTAATCGGTAGGCAGTGCCCAGCACACAAATGAGGTGGAAGTTCTGAAAGGGAAGTTAGCGAAAGGAGGTATTCTATTGCTCTGGTGAAGTTCTTCCATTCTGATTGGCGCCTGGCTGAACTTTCTGATCATGTTGGAGATTGATGGTTCGCTCCTTTCGCGTACTCCGCCTTGCCTTCGTCATAATGTACGCAGTCTCTATGGCACAGGCCAGCGCCCGCCAAGATGATATAGCTACGGTGGCAGTGTTTCGGACTAAAATGCGTATCGCAACAGCGCCGCGAATGTGGATGGATAGAATCATAGCATCAAGCAGTCGAGCGTTCCATGATTTCATTAGCTGTTGGACATCGTTGAAGAGCCTATAATGCACAATAGGAGCTCAGTAAGAAGTCGCAAAGACGAAACAAGCAGAGTGCCAAATAAGCGCAGACATTGCCCAAGATATCTCAGCGTTTCCACACTACGCGTACTGTCAGGAGTTGGTCCTAACTCAAAACTCGCCATTTGCCTTCTTTTCAAGGAAACACACAAGAAAGCACTCCATGATCGCCCTCTACGAGTGCGGCTACTATGAAACGGAACAACGCGATTTTCGGTGGTACTTACAGCTGCATGATAGAGAGCTGGTAGTTAGGCTACAAAGGCGATGGGGTGGCGATTACAGGACCGAGAGCACCCGACAGATTGCGACGCCAAAAAATTGGGGGGACCCTTAAGCTTCGCCTTTAAGAGTTGAACGCGATAGCGATATCCCGTCCCTACTGCGTACTTCAATCACTTAGTGCATACTATGTAATGGGTGGTATGCTTTAAACCAGGAGAAATTATGCGCGGCAAATGTGGGAAATGTTTTCGAACTTGTTATGCACCCACTACGTGGTGTTAAGGGAATACGCGCAGTAAGGTGTGTGCCGTTTGTAATGGGTGGCTGGCTTTAAACTATGGAATCGTTATGGTAGTCACATATTCTGACGATGGCAATGTACGCTTGTACCACGCAATATTCCTGGGATATTACATGTTATATTGCGACGCCTATATAAAGGACGCTTGCGTTTGCGAAGCATGGAAGTTATTTTCACTGCATTTCCAAGCAGAGGAAGTTATTTTCACAGTATTTCCAAGCAGATGCATGGCTGTGCAACGGAGGAGGGAACAGCATCAGTATACTTTGCTCTTCAAGGACATGATGTGTTAGAACGAGTGCGCAAAATGTATATATCTCCCAATTCAAAAACATTTTTTTATAAACTCCATTCTGAAACACTACCCGTTAAAACTTGGTTACAAAGAAAGGGTATTTTTGTTTCGACGGTTAACTGCCGTCTCTGTGATGTACCTGAAACAATAGAGCATTGCTTCGTGAGCTGCAAAGACTCCATTCTATTCTGGGATGTCCTCCAACGAACTCTGCAGAAAAACTTTGCAATTAATTCATACACTGTTCGTTATCTTATGCCAACATCTCTTGATAAAGTGCCATACGATATGTTTTTCCTTATCGGTATACATAGTCTGTGGAAGACGCGTATGCAGGACCGCAACGCAGAGCCGATCACCTCTGCACGCACACATTTCATCCGAATGGCTATTCACTTAAAAAGATGTTTACGATGAACTTGACTTTAGGCCTGACTGGTGCCCCATCTTGGAGAGGTGCTTAGCCTCGCCTCTTTTCTTGTGCAGCACATTATGAAAAACTCTCCCTGGACTATAGGACCTTAGCCTTCGTGTTTCTTTCCAAACAGTGCTTGTACGCTTATTGTCGCTATGGAACTGCAACTGTGCAACTGTATGCGATACTGTGTACTATTTTAATACGCATTCTATTAAATACCATGATGAAAAAAAAAAAAAGAGGCATGGCTGTGTGGTAGAACACCTGCTTGCCACGCAGACGACCCGGGTTCGATCCTCACTCGGACCCGAAAATTTTTATTATTTATTTTATTTGCATCTTTCTCGTTTTTCGGTCACGGACAAGATGATGATTTTTCGGTCATGGACAAGATGATGATTTTTCGCTCACAACCAACGACGCCGACGCCGGAATTTCTGCGAAACGAGCTCTTTAACGCTATCGCGTTAAAATCATCCGCTACGCATTGACTCGTCTACGTCTAATGCGAAGCACCGCTACTGCCTGCGGCGACTCCACCGTACATTGTTGTCTTTTGTGGCTGGCATCGTTATTATGGTAATAACAGTATTCTAGTCGGCGCCGCCATTTGGCGTTGAAGCCGACTCAGAAGCCAAGGTACTGCCACTTATGGGACATTGGAAGGGAGTCATCCAGACCTACCTGCCGACAGACATACCAAACGACACAATCACTGACCACCCTCGCTATAACTTACTGACGAAACCCTGTCGTCTTCGATGGAAGGAAAGAAAGCAGAGTTACCCCGGAAATAAGCGGGGCAATCAGTCCCATGATTACGTAAAAAACTTTGAGCGCAAATAAATGACGCAGTGTTTCTCTTTCTTGGTCCTGCGTCGTTTATTTGCGCTCAAAGTTTTTACGTAATCATGAAATACCAACCAGCCCACCTAGCTATATTGTTACAGTCAGTCCCGTTATGTGGGCATCAAAGGCAGCAGGTGACTCACCGAACGTCCGAGAAAAACTGCCTTCTTCAGTAACTACAGCTTCACTTGAAGATATCAGCTCCTTACCCCGAATGCACTCAGTCCGAGCTTGCGAAGTTGACGTACCCAAAACAATGTTTTCACTTTTGGGGAGCGAGCCTCAGAGCATTACTCAGTACGCCAGAGAGAAACGAAAATTCTGCATGTGCAGCTGAGTAAGTGCGTGCTCCCACAATGATCCTTCTGTGCAAGCAGAAGTGACGTGAAGCACATGCTTCGTGCTAACAGCCTCCTCTGCATCAACGACGCTGTGCCCCCAAACATCCACCTGAGCAAGCTTGAGGACAAAGATCACGCTAAGACAAATGAAGTTGCGAAGCCGTAACCAACAAAGCAAATCGCATAAGGAAAGATAGTCTATCTGAACCAACAGCTAGTGGTCTGCACTATGTAACTACGATAAAGGGAGGTGCAAGCTGAGCCAATGGCGAGCAACCTACGTGTGATCGCAGAGGGCCTTACCTGACAACCTCGTCGACGGAACGATCAAGCAGTATATCACGTTGACCTCGTCATTCGGACTCGGACGTATTTAGGATAAGGTTAGACACCAGCCCTCTTCCTCTTCCAATGATTATTCGGCGTTCACTGACGAAGACAACTAGGCGCTGGCGCACAGCTGGCACAGGTACGACCACAGCTTTTACGACGCAATCTTCGTGGCAAGAGCCAGGCGTTCAGTGGAAAAAGTCCGAGTTCTCTCTTGCACCCTTTTCTGCCGAGCAGTTCAGTTGACAGCTTCGAGAGCTTCACCATCACCAGGCATAATGACCAACATAATTACGCTTTGTAAAAGACAGCCTACTTGAGAGGCTACTGTTACTCAAATGCAATACGGGCAACAACCATCCCTGCAATACGGATGGTGTGCATAAAATAGTGGTATAATTCTTCGGAATTTACTGGTGTTCGTTAGTGATTCCAGCTATATGTATGAATTTTATGTTTTCATGCACTGGAACATCATTCCCAATATTATTCTGCACTTCATAATTGTTCTTGCGGAACATCAGCATCCGCATTACTAAAAAAGTATTACCAAATCTGTGTTCCTGCATTTGTATTCCGGAATACCTTTTTCGTCCTTTTGCAAAAGTGTCGTCGAAATATTTCGTTACGTCAAAAACAAATGTATTTCAGTATCTGTCTTTTAGGCCTACAGCACGTGTATTGCGATATTTGTATTCCGGAATACTTTTCAGAGTATCTCTGCCCAGCCCTGGTCTCTACCGCGCATTGCTCGAGGGTGCTCTCGCTCGCTTTCAAAGTCTGTTAATTTGAGCCGTTATCAAGCTACCGGCCGACCCTACGCCAGCGTTCAATAAGCACCTTTACAACGAGAACAACAGCAATAATAATAATTTATAAGAATAATACATTATTATTATTATTATTATTATTATTATTATTATTATTATTATTATTATTATTATTATTATTATTATTATTATTATTATTATTATTATTAATCTTGTCAACCACAAATTAACATTGAAAAAATTGAGTACTTCTCTTATTAGAGGCGTCACTAAATTGAACGAGGCATGGCATACTATAGAAATTACACCAACCACGCCTTTTTGAAGGAGCGCGTGATTTCATTGGTGGCTAAGCATTCCACAAAAGAGTGATCTGTTTTAACCTGAAGGCGTTAAAGAGCTCGTTTTGCAGAAAATACGGTGTCGGCGCTGGTGTCGGCGTCTTTCGTTGTGAGCAAAAAATAAGCGTCGCCCGTGGGCGAAAATTCGAGATAGATGCAAATAAATAAGCAATATGAATATTGGGCTTTAAACAATATGAACCCGGGACATCTGCATGGAAAACGGGTGTCCTGCAACCCAGCTACGCTGGTGCTTGAAACTATTTCGAAAACAAAAAAACATATAATAATCTTATGTAGTGTGAGGAGCCCCCTTAATGCATGTAATATTCCGTGGCAGAAGCGTAGAATCGCACCAGCGTTCGAACATTTGAATTGCAAAATGAGTTGTTGCTTTAAAGAGTCACCATAAGCGCGTCATGCAAGTATTAAATGGGTCCTGGCGAGGACCCTCACCATATCATAGGCTGGTATTATTTTCTTGAAATTAGCTTTTTTAGATTACGAAAACGGCAGCGAAAAAAGGACGTCCTTACTTTCTTCAACAAACCCGTGGGAGACGACGGCACAATCGGACGAAATATATTGAAAACTACGAGAGGATGGGCAGCACACTTTTTCGAAATAAGTGTTTTTCAAGCACAGCCAAGGGAATTGTGTGTACGCATTCATTGCAAAAGAACTGCTGATTCACAATCGAGCAGCCAGCCGACCGCTCGTCGTACGCCTTGCGCTTATCAGTCAGCGATCACGTTTCGCTCTCGGTGGCGATAGTCGATATCGTGCGGCTTTTTTTTATATGTATTGTCGTTTTGTCTGCCACTCGTTATGCGTCATCGCGCCAATTTTGAAAGTTGAATGTCTGCACGCCACGTGGTGTGAAAAACGGCGAACTAAAAGCGGTGTCCCGAATTCCTGGGTACGGTACGGGCTTAATGATATCGTAAGATTTTAATGAAATTGCTGGAGTGTAAGCACACCTTACGTAGCACTGATTCAGACCTTTCGCATTCTCAAATCTGGTTAGTTTCCTGCTTCAGACACAAACACAAGGTGGCGCGGATGTAAAGCGCTGTTCGTGCACTCCATAGCTTTAAATTGAGCGGGTCATTCGCTTCAGATGCGCCATTTCGGCAACAATCTTTGTTGCCCAGATTACCAAACATAAGAGAGGCTTACCATAACATGCTTTTCGTAATGTTATCCCATCGTGCAATTCTAACATAAACACTGACTACATTATCAATGAGTCCACGTTTTCGGCCTTTTGGGGCCACCCCTTGCTTTAAAACTTCCCGGGCTGATGTTATAAGATGTCATGGGACTAAGGGGATGTTGACGTTGGTTGGCATGGCAAGGTTAGGTAATTATATAAAAAAATATGTATCCTAAGACAGTTCCTACACTTGCCTTTAAGAAAACCAAAGAACTAAGCGAATGAAGGAATTTTACCCTGCTAAACCTCCGCGGTGGTCAAGTGGTTATGCTGCTCGACTGCTGATCTGAAGGTGGCGAGATCGAATCCCGGCCGTGGCGACCGCATTTCAATAGAGACGAAATTCTTTTGAGGCCCGTGTACTTAGATTTAGGTACCCGATTTAAGTACACCAGCATTCATAACTGAGTGAATAAATTTTACCATTACGTTCAAGATCATTATTATTCTTAAATTTTCAGTTTCTAAGCGCGCATAATTATTAAATACAAGCTCTTAGAGAATTTAGGCGATTTTTATATTCTTTCACAGGAACTAACATGAAAAAAGCAGCAAAATCTGGAGGATGTGTTATGTGAATACGTAAATTATCAATATGTATTTTTAAGGGGAAAACCTTAGATCCCTTATCAAACGCGAAATTGGACCGTTGGCGTCCCACGTCGGCGGCGTCTCGCGTCTAGCGGCGTCGGGGACGAGTGATGAAAAAAATCATCCTCACGACATCACGTCACCATATGACGTCACGATGAAGTCACAGATCGCCGCAATTTGTGACATCAAGATGGCGTCACAGTGAAGCCACGTGACGTAACGTCACATGATGACGTCATCACATCGCATCATAGCTTGTTCTAAGGCGGTCCGATCATGGAGGCAATGCAAAACTAGGTGTGGTGCCTCCGATCTTGGCATCAGTGCAAAACCACGTTAGGTGCAGAAAGCTTTCGAAGAATGGCGGCGCACGATCAATAAAATAGCTTAGAGGAAAAAGAAGATGGCTTTCGCCTTCCAGTCGTCTTAAGTGAATGCATATGGGACCCTGTCAGTTTTTTTAATAGTGCAGACTTCACAGAGCCCCGGTGTGCTTAATAAGCGGGGGGGGGGATCATTAGTATACAACAAGTAATAATCTTACCTGACTGCCACACGAACTACTGATGAAGTTGTAGTTATATCAGTAAGTAGATAGAGTTCCACGACAACAATCTTCATTAAAAAAAATTAAGCATTGTATTATTTACAAGTAAGCGTTACAAAAACGCATGTGCTTTGACATGCCGAAGAGTGCATATATTATTTGAAACGTGAGTCGGACCACCCGAGAGCTTCCTGTGCATCTCACAGTTTCTTCACATGCATTACATCAGCGCTTACTTGTTAGGGGATGCCCGCTAAGCTTAGTCGCCGCTTCACAGACACAGGTTCCGACTGAAAGTTCTTTTTGTACAGGTAAGGCGTCGTACGCTAAGCGCAGTCATGTCGCAAAATAGGGAGTCCACATTAGGTCGCAATGTCATTACCATCACACATGCACTAAGTTGCGATGACCGTATACTTGTCTGATTATTCGCCGACAGAAACGCGCGCACTCTGCTTATTATTTTTCACTCAATATTCAAGGGTGGCGAAAATTCTCAAAACGCGCGCGGGAAATCTGTACGAATGTTTGTCTCCCGCACAGCCAGTGAAGCCTTGAGCAGCTAGCGCCATCCATCCTCGAGTACTAGAGACGATCATGGCAGTCGCTCAACGTTTCTCCGCAGTGTGCCGCCGCTGTTCATAAAGGCGCCTTTCAGTTAGCGTGTTTTAGACATAATCATTAAAGAGGTCGGAGAAATAATTACAGCCATACGCTCTGACACAAATATTGAATTTTTCTCCCTGCTGCAGTAATAATTGCCACCTGGCTAAACAGCGCATTTTGCTTGAAAACTCTGCTCTTCCACCTTCGTCTGCCGCGGCAGTGTAGCGGTTACGGCGTTCGGCTGCTGAATCGACGGTCGCAGGTTCGATCCCGGCCGCATTGCGATGAAGGCGAAATGCTAAAGGGCCGTGCACTGTGCGACGTCAGTGCACGTTAAAGAGCACCACATGGTCGGAATTGCTGGAGCCCTGCACAACGGCGTCTCTCTTAATCATATCCTGGTTTTGGGACGTATAACCCTAGATATTGTTAGGTGCCAACCACCAGAGGGGCTCGGCTTGTCGGCGTCTCCTGTCGTCACGGTGTGTCATGCAGCTACGGTCCATCATAGAAACGGGTATGCGCCACAAAAATTGGTTAAATCGCACTACTCGCCACCGGTCCACTAAAAATGAAGAAGGCAACAGTTAGCCCAGCAAATAACCGACGACGTTAGTGAAGCTGAAACAACCTTTTCTACATGCCGTAGGGAACTGAAACAGAGCGTTTAGGGGAGAAGAGAAAAAAGAACCCTCTGTGTTTCGCCCCTCCCTAGGTTTCACGTTAGTGTAGCAGAAACACCGTTCCCTGCAAGCTTCGCTCCTACCGAGTTTTTATCTTTCCGCCTTGTTATCAAAAATTCTTCGTCACGCTGACTGCGCGCACCTCGTTCCTGACGTGGAAGTGCGTGGACCGTGATGATGATGCCGCGAAACCAGGCAAGATAGATAACTATTATAGTTGCTTAGCAGAAAAAAGTAGCGCAGGTTGCACTTGGTCGTGCAAGGCTGTGTCACAGCAGAGATGCTGGGCACCTAATTTGTCCTTGCTTGGCTAGCTTTCAGCCTTTCACCTGTCTCTTTCCCACCCATTGCTATACTATACTGTACATGGCTATGCTTGCTCTCTCCGATAGCAATTTGCTGCGAAAATTCGGTAAATCCTCGTACTCACCACACTGGTGCTATAAAAAATTAATGGAACACACGGGCGGCAAAAACCCAAAAGGGGCCGCACGTTTCAGCCTTTCTTGTTAACCTTCTGTGCCGAGTGCTTAGGCGGTGATTGAGCGTGTGCCGGTACGTGATGGTGATAATTTTCGATCTACGACAGACGGCGAACCTCGACCATAACAGCTCTGCTGTGAACCTTTCGGAATACTTGATTTTTTTTTTCTTCGAGTATAGTTCAAAATAGGAGCGCCGCGGGGGTTTTTTATCAGGGGGGAAGGGCACCCACGACAAGCGAGTTCCTTAAAGGTGTGGAGAGGGTTTCGCTATTGAGGAGCAAAAAAGGAGAAGGCGAAAATATTGGAGGTGCGGCCGCCCTCTCATGCAACCCTATGACGCCGCCCGTAATTCAAACACACACCTTTATATTTGTCCACTGAAGGCCTCCTCTTTCAGACACCTATATAGTTGATTGGTTTAGTGGCCACAATATTTTGTCCGTAACTATATGACACTATTTTTGACGTTATATGGCACCCTATGTGTCGGCACACTCAATCATGAGTCGACGAACTCTGGGTCACTCAGGCAGAGACATAGCTATGAGTATTCGTCCGAGTCAGCCCAGCTCAGTATAATTTCGCTTAGTCTTAGCCCGAGTCAGCCTGGCTAAATATGATTTCTGTACGTCTGAATCCGAGGCAGCGCGGCTGAGCAATATTTTCGCCGTATTTCCGCCCGATTGAGCTTGCATGAGTAAAATTTTGTTGATTTAGAGTCGGAGTGAGCCACACTGACTATGTAAATTTTATGAAACCTGGTCCGAGTGAGCCATACGCAAAATATATTTTTTCTGAGTTCTTTAGTCCGCCTAATTTGCCGAGCTAAACCGCTATAAAGTTGAGGCGATGGCCGAAATGCCACATGCTCATCGTACGACTGTGTCGAAAGACCCGAAGGTGGGAGTGCGCGGCATTCGTTCACGTTGACGTTCGGCTCCGCGAGTTCCACATGCAACTCCCTCACCATCGCTCTACAAGTATAGAGCTACAAGTGTGAGGTGCGCAACTTTTTGCAAGCGTGCGTATCGCTGCAACGATGACAGCGCAAGTTGACTACGCGATGACTAGACAGTTATGGCACTTACGGCGCAGGGCCCTCGAGTGCCCCTTAGTCTCTGCTTCTCTGTCGGCGCCTTCGCAGCATGCTGTAGGCAGTTTTGACGGGGAAAAAAAGTTAGACAGGCCCCGTGAATGGTGAGAAACATCCCGGCATATGCTGAGCGAGCTTTGCCTTTCACGCTTGCTGTCGAGGTCGTTCAGTGCTAGTCTACGGCGCGATGTTTGTGACGTTGCAAGAAGCCAGCGAGATCGACGCCTGCGATAACACCGTCAAAGTGTCTCAATTGGGGTGGATTTGCGCAGTTAGCTCAGTTTGTGTGCGTGCTCGAAATCCGCTTGACCACAGCCATGCACCAGGTCGTCGCTGATTGCTTTCGTGAGGGCGCAACGCAAGCTCGCATTTCTCGCTTCTGGCGACTATCACCATATGGTTTCCTCGTGCTACTCCTCAGCGGGCACTGACAATTTGTGTGAGTGGTATTCGTGTTGTTTCTTCGGTGCGCGCCCAGGACCCGCGTCACCTTCGAGAACCTAGAGGTGAGCATAAGCTTAAAACCCTCTATTGCATGAATTATGAAAAAATCAATTGAAAAATTATTTGATCATTTTATCATTAAATACATGAAGAATAACATGCACAAAAAATTTTCAGATTTATTGCGACTGTATTAATGAAGATAGAGGTTTGTGCCAAATATGGCACACTATGCACCTGGGCGAGCAAACTTGCTGCCATGGCTGAAAAACAAAATCTCACTGATTGCGGTCTTTTTAGCTTGATTTGTGGAATAAAGCAAAGCAATTGCTTCCTGTGTTCAGGCATAATTGAACATTTTGGTTAGTGCATCTTACTGCCGACATCTACGTGCAAGATGGCCGCTTACGCGTTTGGCTCTTTGCATGGTGCCGCCTCGCTCTACTTTCCTGCCCGAATTTCCAACCGCTGACTTGTGGTTGTGAGCGTCAGTTGTCGACAAATCGTAAAAGCTAAGTATCGCCGTTCACTAGTTAGACTTCACATAATTTTTTGTGCACCCACGCCAATAATGTAACAAAAGACTGCCAGGTACTGCTGCAGACACTCGATATTTTCGTGAAGCATCTCAAAACCTACCGCCACAACTGAAATCTGGCAAAAACGAGCTGTGCTGCATGATCTCAGAGGATTTCTTTTTGTTTGTATTTGCACTGTGCAACAAAACATAGATGGCATCATATTGCACATTTCATCACTCACATGCATACTGTGCCAAATATGGCACATACCGATTTCCGACTGTATACCGTAGTGGAAAACGGAATTGAGAAGAGCCTTAATGAGCATGAATTTTCAAAGCCACGAGATATGCCAAAATAATTTTTTCTTGCTTCTGCAACGAGAAAATGGTTGCAAGAAAAAATATAGCAGTCACTGCTGTTCATGATCCGAGCTTGCACGTGCACCGTGAAATCTATTTCATGTCTAGATTCCATACTGCTCTAGGGATGGCAGCGCTTTTTTTTATATTTAGTGCACGTAACTCTAAGGATTACTCTAACTATGTCACATTCTCCACTGGTCCTCCTGCGCCCGCTATAAAAAATGTTAATCGGTATGTGCCAAATATGGGACGCCATGCAATAGAGGGTTAACTTTTACTAGCACTCTCGTGAATCTTAGTTCGATTGAAAGCTTTCAAACGAACACTTTCGTGTCTTGAGGTGGAGATCTAGGTTGTATATTTGGTCTTTGTGTTCGACGCCAAAATCATTGTACATGTTGTAATGAACAATACGAGGTGTCGACGAAGCAGCCAAGCAAGCAAGCCACAGCATTAGTTGTAGCCACGCGAAAGGAGCTTGTGCTTGCCTGGTTTTGGCTTCTTGACACCCGCCGTTTCGTGAACTTCGCCTTTGATCTCCCACATCGTCGTGTTACGTTTATACGTTAACAAATTCACGTACCATTTAGTGGAAGTGTATTTCGACGATTTATTGAATAGCGAGGACGTCATTCGTATCCTGAAATATTTGTTATGATCTCGAGCAGAATACACTACTGAGAAAATAATTTCTCCAAGATAGCCACCATATGATCATAAAGTACAGCCCATTCCGCATCTCGCGAGAGCGTGTGAGCAGGCGACTTTGCTCCGGTGGGCGGCACCTGCGGGCTGTGGCGTTGCGTGCCCAGGAGCATACACTGTCTAATAGACATGCAGATCTGCGCACATCGCAGATCTGCATGTCTGCTGATCTGCATGTTGGTGAACGCCTTTGTTTTGTTGACAGTGCGCATTACCCGAGGTTGTCACATTTTCGTATGCCCACGTGTCTTGGAACAGCCACAAAGGGCGCATCATTTTTGTTTTATTGAAATGATGAATAGGAGGGGTTGGTACCATCATGGTGGTACCGGCTACGCCATCTCGCTACGAAGACGAAATAGGCAATAAAAAGATAGTAATAAGGGCTCCAAATGCAATACCGTAGAACACATGATGTCCAAATACAGCGCAATCGAACACCACATGAAAGTTTCTTCTGAAAGTGCCGGGTGCGCGTTATCAGCCCAAACACGTCATTCTTTGGCGTTGACGTTTCCCAAACGCTATGAGGTCGAGTGCGAATTTTGTAAAACAAAGCCGCCATTCAACGTTTCCACTCCTGTATTTCAGCCTCAGGTGCTTTCTGTCACTGTAAAATGCTTTGCTTAACACCTAGTTTCTTTGGTGCGGTCGCTTTCATAAAGTGAAATAAAAAAAAGTACTCTCAGAAGTGACCACTAGTAGGGCGGTTACCTAGCTGGAACGTAATCTGAATCTAGCGATATGTGGTTGGAGGTGATAACGTTTCGCTTCATTGTGGTTGCCCGAAGGAAGCACCACTTCACAATGGAAGCATGGTTAGACATTTCTAGAACCAACGCTTAATTCTCATTGGTTTTTTATTGTGTATGTACCATACTCGATGGATTTAACAGCCCCCTTTGAAACGTTCATGCCTGCTGGCTGGTGTGTACTGAATCTGTGAATTAGGTATGACTCTGTTTATTTTCCCTCTCTTGGGGACCGGAAGTTTGACTTAAGGGTGTAAAGTTTGAGGTCATAGAAGTTGTGACCAGCTACATTAAAATGCTGTGCAACTCGGCAATTTCTTCGACGGGTCCGTTCGATGCCCATTTAGTGTAACGTTAAAGGAGTACTGACACGAATTTTAAATATTTTCGGGTTGTTGCTCTAAATAAAAACGTGGGTGTCGAGAACCCTAAAAAGAGTGTCGCGGTGCCTGGGAATGCATCGAATATATTTTTATTACCGCTACCTTAAAACAGCAATTTCGGTTTCGGTATCGAGAGGGTGGCTTCGCAGTGACGTGTCAAGACTGCTCTGACGTCACGGGAAGACTGCAACTCGCGACATACTAGCAACAGTTGCCTGTTTGCTGTCAGTCGCACGTGGTTCACGTAAACAACGATGAGTGAATTGTCGTCCAGTGACTCTGAGAGTGATTTCTGCGACTTAGGTTGCATGCAGGACGCAAATTTCGCGAACCCAGTGAGCTGTGTTGATTTGTCATGATAATGTCCATTGCGGTGGGGCTGGCTTGCAGATGCTGGGCGACGAACTTTAAAATCAATGTATAATATTTTGTACGCGTTGTGTGGCTCCGGTGTGTGGAGAGCGATGACAGTGCACACTATGGAAACGATAGAGTTCCCTTTTGGGGTGCCTCAGAATCGTGTCAGTACTCCTTTAACTGGATGTGCCGTTTCGCCAATGTACTTACCGTTTGTGACAATATGAACATCGATCATGTAGACAGTGTTTGAACTAGTGCACGTAAAGCTAGATTTTATTTGATGGACGTGATCACTCCGGTGCTTTTAACTATAACATCATCTTGAAGGTCATTGCAACTCTTACATCTTGGATGAGAATAAGGTATTATGTGGGCGGTGGAATGAGGGTTTACTTTTGCATGCTCTAACACGACCTGAAAGGGACACTATAGAGAAAAACGATTTCTCGCGTATAAGTAAAGTACAATTTCACAGTCCTGCAAACACCACTCTTTCCGCGAGACGACGCTTGGTAAGCGACAAAACGCGCGAAAAGAAAAATGCGGGTGGAGACGCTACCTTGAGATTCCCGCACCAAACACCGTGACGTCATAGATTTTGATGACGTCTACGGGTTCCTATGTAGTTTCTAATCGGTAAAAATTACGTACATGGTCATCGATGGGTGCCATAGACCTATCATACGAAGTTTCAGAAACTTTCATCGAGCCCATGGCGCGAAAATACGAAAAATACATTGTGAAATTCGGGCTGTAATGCGCGAGATTTTGGTGAGAAATTTAAAAATGAAACTTCGACCTTGATTTTCTCCGCTAATAGTGAACTTATGATAGTGAAACTTGTGACATTAGAGTTCTCAGAGTACAGCTTATCAATCTAAACCAAGTCATAGTTTCACATTAGTGTCCCTTTAAAGGGCCCCTCACCACCCCGCGTTCTAAGACAAGGGAGTGATTTCCTCCTCGCCTTCGCTACCCTTCGCACAGGCGATGTATCGTCCTCGCCACTTATTTCTTAAAAGCACGGGAACAATGTCAGCACTAAGCGCTCGAGCCTATCAGGATTTCGCTCTTCTCGGCGACACGCGGTTATCGCCGCTTGCGCATTCGTAAACACACATAACGAAGTGAAATCAGTTGATCGCACACGATAGTCCTGTGACACAAGGAAGAACGGATTGGCGGCTTCATGGCGCTGCAGTGCAGGAGACAATTCATATCTGATATTTCGCGTATATAGACCAATCGAGAGCATGTTTATCGTATTATTGTTTTCTTTTTTTCTCTTTCTCTCTCTTTTCCTTTTTTTAATTTTTTTCTTTTTCTTCTTCTCCTTTTTTATAACATCTCTTTTTCTGCCATCTTTTATTCCCCTTACCCCCTTCCCCAGCACAGGGTAGCCAGCCGGTCTGAGAACTGGCTAACCTCCTTGTCCTTCCTTTTCTCTTCTTCCTCCTCCTCCTCCTGTACACTCTAGACGTCGCGGGAATCACTCTTCTGCGTCACGAAGTGCGCAAGAACGACTAGAAACGCCAGGAGAGAATATTGCGCTCGTTTTCTGTATTTTGAGAGTCTGGTAAGGGGCCCTTTTAAATTCCTATTCTGGCGATGCATGAGCTTTGTTACTTCGGGAAACATTGTCCGAAGGCGCTGGTTGCTTGCTTAAATTGAATAATACTTGCGAAGGATGTTATTTATGTTTTGGAGCGCATTTGAGTATTTGGTTATAAATGCTAGCGGCTGGTTGGGCTGGGTCGGGGGGGGCTCTTTTTCGCTAGTGTTGATTTCCTATCTAATTTGCATGCCTCATTGTAGATCGTGTTCAGAGCGTCGTGCGGGTAATCTGTTTGAATTAACTTTCCTTTTAAGTTTGAGTGGTGGACGTACGTTCACCCCTTAAAAAACCTAAAGGTTCCCCCGAAGCTTGCGTACAGAGATCACGCTACAGCAAAAACGAATGGTGAAGTCGTCGACAACAAAGTGGATCGCATAAGGAAAAATATCCTACCTGAACCAATAGCCAGTGGTCATCAGGATGTAACTACGATAAAGGGAGGTGAATGTTGAGCCAAAAGTGAGAAACTCGCGTGAACTATGAGGGGCCTACGTGAGTTCCTCGTCGAAGGAATGAACAAGCAGCATACCCGAAAGTTACCCTCGTAATTGGGACTCCGGCGACTCGCATCAGGTCCGACACCAATCCTCTTCCTCTGCCAACGATTCTTCGACGCTCACTTACGAAGCCAACCAGGCGCTTGCGCACAGCTGGTATGGGTACGGCCACTGGAATTGCGCACGAGGGGGCGCGGGAGGGGCCACCGCCTCCGTATTCATCTCAAGGGGGGGCTCATTTTTGCCCCATTCCTTAGTCAGTCGGACCTTTCACTTAATTTTTAATGCGCAGGGTTATGGCTACGCATGCTCTATGATGATAGTGGGGAACGAAGAGTCCTGAGGTTAGATTCAAAGAACTGTTTACTTCCCATTTACTCAACAAAGCCACGGAGACCAATGGCAGTGGCAGACCTTTGTGAGAAGCACGTCATGGCTTCATTTTCATGTTTGCGTACACTTTGGCCCGTATTCACAAACGAAACTTATACTTAACTTATGACTTAAGTAAGCGATCGGCACTTAACGCGTTTCACAGACCAATCTTGTACTTAAGTTAAACTTAAATCGGCACTTAAGTACTGGAAAGTAAAGTGCGGCTACTGGCTACCTTAAGTGCTACTTTCGCCGTTTTTTCGTCAAGCAATATGGCCGACCACTACGGCTGTGACGCCGACTTCACTGATTTTGCTGGCCGTGTGGAAGAAATGACGCAGGATGAAGCATATCGTTACGCGCCGCCATTACGCCTGGTTCTCAGGGGGAACGGCAGAATCCCACTGAGGCGTATGACGACGCGGGATTCCTTTCGCAGTACCGCTTTTCCAAGCTAGTGGTGCTACGCCTGTTGCAAATGCTGCCGCTGGGCCCAAAGGACAACGAACGCGGTCAACCCGTTCCACCACTGCATGCCGATGGCATGCGTAAAATATATTTCAGAGGTGAGGTTCTTTCGCTTGCTTCATTTAACAGTTTTAGTCAGGCGTCCGCAGCAGCTCGGCAGACGCAGAGCTTTTGCGGGCGCCCGACCACATATATTAGCAGCTTGCGTCTGCGGAACAGCTGTTGACGCCCGAATGAACTGTGTAACGGAGCAATTGAAAGACGCTCACCTGTTACTTCTTTTTAATTATTTGTTCCTTTCATATGGCAACACTCCAGTTATTAAGAAAGAAGGGAACGTACGCGGGCGCTCTGAAAATAAAACGCCTTAGGGAAAAACGTCAAACGCGGAAAAGCAGGAAAATAATCTCGTATTGCATGCGACATCTCAGCACAGTAACAAACACTTGTAGACGACAAAATAACAGCGAGTTGTGACGACTACTTTATAGCGACGGCCAATGAGCGGCGGCTGCTTGTTGTGGCCAGCCCAAAGCTTAAAACCGACAGAAGCGAGAATTATTTATTCCGCCTCTTACGAAGTTTACCTTTATAAAGACTAGAACATTTACGGCCAGTGTTCCGCAAAAGTTACAGTAATTTATTTGTGCTTTATTTAATGAAACAAGTGGGAAAACTTCTATAGCTTCGTTCCCAGGAGTCATACTTACCCAGAAAAGTGGTACTTTCATAAGTGAGCCTTAAGTGGAGTTTTTGAAACTTTCGCCAAACTTAACTCAAACTTATACTTTCCTCATACTTTCATAAGTGTAACTTATCGCGCAACTTAAGTTCTGTTCTTGAATACGGGCCTTTGTAATTTGTTTTCTAGCGGACTTGACCTATGGTAGGGGAGGGGGGGTGTAATGAGACTTGCCCCCCCCCCCCCCCCCCTCACTTAATGGAGACCCTGCGCACGCCTATGGGTTCGACCACAATTTCCATGACGAATTCTTCGTCGCGCGAGCAACGTGCTGAATGAAAAAAG
>JALIZH010017687.1:0-96345 GCA_030522465.1 Rhipicephalus appendiculatus
ACATTTATCTGATGCTTAATACAAGCTGGCATCGAATAGTTTACGCGAATAAAGCAGCAAGGAGTGGTGACCACACTTTCTTGGAATGCGCACGAGCGTCTTTTCAAGTGCGTAGCACCTCAGGGGTCTGGCTCGTCGTCCATCCGCTGATAATTAGTAATCGATAAATATGAATGACTGTGCTCTGAGGAAGCCAGATGACTAACACAGCGCGTATAAGGACTTTTTATTGAGCCAATGTGGCCAAAATACGAGAAAATACATTTGAATCTCTGACGTCACACTGAAATCCAGCCGCTGAAGTTTCGGCGCGACATTCAGAAATGAAACTTTGATGTTGAGTTTCACTTCGATTAATGAATTTATGATGGCGAAATTAAGGGTAATAGAGTTCTCAAAGAATAGCTTCAGTCTAAACTGGTTTAATGTTTAAGCGTGATTATCTGGCTGCGCTGTGGTTTCCCCATTGTTATGCAATCATCAACGGTGTATTCTTGCGGGACCGCAATATTCGAGTGAACAAGAGCTCCGCCGAGGTTTGCGCAAGTTTTCGGCCAGCTGTGGTGGTGGCCCGATGCACGAGACGACAGACCGAGCGAACCCTGAGTCTCGCATTGGTACCACGATCTGACCTGACGCACGCAATGCCGCCATAGAAGCGCCAGCACCCCACCCCGGCGACCCACTAGCAAGGGCGGCGGCGGTCCCCACCTGTCGCCGCCGCGGTCTCCGCCCCGGCGTCTCCGCACCGCGTGTCCTTCCCTCCTTCGAGACGCCCGCCGGAAGCCGGGGAGGGCTTTAAAGGGACGGCCCAAGGAAAGAAACGGTGCGCAAGAAAGCGGGCGTCGCCGCCGCTCCTTCCCACGGAGCACGCACTCGCGCAGCTGTTCTGTACCCTGGAAAAGCCTCAGTGGGAAAGAGAGTGTTCCTTGCTTCTCTTCCAATTTCTTTCTTGCGCTCAGCGCACACTTCGTGCTCAGCGGCGCTCACGGTCGCGTTTCTCAGAAGAAAAGGCATCGGAAGAAAGCTGAACATCAATGCGTCGAATATACCGACCGTCGCGCGGGGCCCGAAATGCGCACGATTTGTGCGTTGCAGCAGATGTCGTTGGTTTCTGGTTCGCTCTCCTTTTAGTGTTTCCGTATATGCCAGGTACACTACGTATATCTATGTTCCAAACTGCGCAAGCAGTTGTGATGACGTGGAGGCTGAGTAGTTAGTTCCTAGCACATTCAAATTTTGAATCATTAACTTTTGAAAAATTATTCTTGGTTTCATCGACAGTAATTTTAACTTGCACGTCGAACGTGCAGAGCGACCTGAGTGCAGCGACTTAGTTTTTTTTCTTTTGCATTTTCTTTTTTTTGCGACTTAGTGCTGCAGCGACTCAGTTTTTTTTTTCTTTTGCATTTTCATTTTGAATGTCCATAGAACCTTTATTCGACGTAGTCACATGAAACATCTGAAAAGAATTATAAGCGTAAACTTTGCCAGCACATCGTAACTATATATACGCTTTCAGGGCCGAATCTTGCAGGCTTGCAAATGGCACGTACTCTTCTCGCCTTTCCGTGGTGCGAGCTCCCACAGGCGACGGCCGCTTCGTTAGCCTGCGGCCGTCGGCGCCAGCGCTGTCATCCTACGGCCGTCCACTGAGGACGCCGTGTAGGAGGCCATCCATCACGCTCAGGGCCGCACGGCCAGCGGCCCACAGCCAAATGCCGGCAGATTGGCTAACTGGGCCGGTGCGCCGCCGCAATCGCTGCGCGTATACGCTGCGGCGTCAGCAATGGCAAAAGTAGTGCAAGCTTAGGCAGACGTTAGCAGTGCTATTTAAAAGTACATACACTAAACCCTCGATATAGCGAAGTTGATAAAATCGGCAATTTTCTTCCTTATACCGAAACTTCGTAAAATTAAAATTTGACGCAATACGGCAGTACAAACTAATTTCAATAACGTGATAAGAAATTAATCTACTTTGTCCTGAGATCCGGCGATCGCGGCGAAGACATCTTCACAGCTGGCCGAACGTCACGCGTGAACCTGAAAGAAATGCAGGCCAGACGCACTGAGGTAATACGGAATAAGCTGAGCTATCGTTCCTGTTGTTCCGCCGCAACTTGTCATCAATAACTCTGGTGTTGCCCGAGTAGTGCGGAGCCGATGCTATCACGTTCACCGAACCGAATCACTTGCTTTCCACTCGCTTCGATGAACGCGCAACGTCGATAACCGTCGCAAGCCACAAAACCATAAGATCTGCATTCTAATATCGCATAAAAACAACGCTATACAACCAGAATCAATCAATCATTTTACAGCAGAAGTTTCAATTTATCGCCTCGGTCAATTCGTTTGCAGCAGCACAGAAACTTCTTTATGTTGAGGTTCAAAATACATGGTACTCAATGGAGATGAAGCTGTCGAAAGTGATATACTTCGCTATATCGAGAATTTCGTCGTATTAGAGTTCGTTATGTCGAGGTTTAACTGTACATGTTTACATGTTAGACATTGGATGACAAATCATGTCATCATAACCTCACACCTCTCGCGCTCTGTGGTTGATTTAACATTCAATGACAGTCTGCAGCATTGGCGGTAAACCAAATGTTTCAGCCTTTATAACGGCAGTTCATTGCAATGCACTGAAAGTTAATTTTCACCCTTTGTTGACGTGTAAGTTTTGCGTCCCGTTCTTCGAAACGTTCTTACGAGCGTTCGCAAGAGCAGATGTTAGCCAGCAGTGATAATAAGCTCACTCAGCGAATAAAGCCGGCCATTGTCAAACGATGCGTACGAACGAAGAGCTTTGTGATCTAGTCCCGCACTCAAAATAATGTTCTAGGCTGAATATGTTGACTTCTAAAGAAAAGATGCCGGCCGATCGTGATGTCACCATATCATCTAAGGCGACCATCCAAAGGAGCGTACAACAAAACAGCGTTTTGGATGCGGCGTCAGAGCCTGCAATCACACATGCACAGAGGAAGTTCGTGCACTATAGAAGTGCTCGCGTTAGTTAATGACTGCCGATCAGGGTGTTGAACATGATAACAAAGATGACCTATGACTAACGGAACTCACAAACGATTTTTGAATTCAGTCTTTGTCCCAATTCGCAAAGGAAAAAGCTTTTTACGCTGGAATTGTTCGTGAGAGAAGATTTGAGTCAATACTTACATATCATTTGCAAAAGCGACCGACCGATGACAAATGACACTGTGAACGAAAAGTACTGTAGTTTTATTTATTTATTCACATCTTCTTACGCTTGAATTCTGTGTAAGACTTCAGGCAACCATGACGCTTGGCATATGATAAGCGAATGCTGCCGTCCGATGGGAAAGAGCACTTACAAACCAAAAAGCTTTGTAAATTCGGCGCCTGATGCTAAAGTTATCTGCGAAATCAAATGGACCTCGCATCACATATGCTGCTTCAATGCCCTCAGATTTTTTTCATCAATAAAATTCTCGGTCTGTCTGTCTGATTACGAACACAAGTAAAACCAAGTGCTTACAACAGCCAACGAGTTCGTTGATCAGCGCGTACCTTTCGAGTTCATCATCATCATCATCACCAGCCTATTCTAAGCCATCTCCTACTGGTCTCCAATTAACCCTGTCTTGCGCAAGCTGCTATAATGTCATGCAAAAACTGACAGTTGAGCTCAACCTGTATGCCCCAAACTCCTCAATGCGAGAAGAATCATGTAGGCTGCTGTTTTCTTTTTCTCCGCGCTATGCCCTCAAGTTGGTCTTCCTCAACTACGTAAAAACAGCGCCGCCCACAGTATCAGCGTGTCCAGATGGCAGCGTGCAGTCAACTGAGGCTATGCGCGGTAGGAGATGCCGCTTCTTTCGCGGGCATATGGACGGCCGGCCGGTGGCTCGAGGGTCGCCGCCAAGAGGGCACGCTTCAAGATGGCTGCCGAGACGCTGCTTCTGGCGTGGCCATTCTTCCCCGGCCTGCAAAGTGGAAAGTAGAGGAGGAGGGCAGAAAACAGGTCCGCCGCCAGCAGGTTGCTTTTGCATCTATTTTGTGGTAGCCGCACGGTTGGAGGAAAGAAGGCACCGTTCCTCCCTCCCTGGCATCCTCAGCATCTTGGAGCGGTGGCGAGGAGAAGCTCCGTCGACTGCTGCGGCGCCGAGCAGGCCTCAGGTGACTGACGACGGGTTACCGCAGCTAGGGACCATCCAACAAATGCGCCGGTGTTCCATGCACGGACGAGGCCTGGCGGTCAGCGCGAAATGCGGAGAGCGCAGTCAGCCACGTCGAGGCCGGCTTCGCTTCAGGAATCACCTTTGACAACGCAGTTATGTTACATATTATATTGCGTGAAGCGCGCCAACTTTGGACACGTCCTTCGTATCTTCCTGATCATGCGTCTTCAGCTAGCTTTCGTGATCCACAAACAAAACTAGCTTCGAGTGAGAATGGCTTTAGTGCGATATTTCAGGTAAATATCCGCAGGGCCCCCCGTAAACATACACATAATACAAGCGCACGTACGCTCCCCTGATCACAGATCATTGCCCTCAGGTGTATATATGCATCATAAAGGGACACTAAAGAGAAAAACGATTCTTCTCATATTGTTAAATCACTCTTTCACAATTCCAAAATCACCACGCTTCCCGCGAGATGATTGGCAAGCGAGAAAACGCGCAAAAAGAAAGTGCCGGTGGCGACGCCACCTTCAAATTCCTGCACCAAACGTCGTGACGTCATATATTTTGCATTGGTGAAAAAGAAGTACATTATCCTCTGAGGGGGGGCATGGACATAACTTACCAAGTTGTATGAGATTAGTTGAGCCAATGTCACCATTATACGAAAAATACACATTGAAATCCGTGCGCGGAGTTTTCGGCGCGAAATTTAAAAATGAAACATTGACCTTGATTTTTCTCCTTTATTAAAAAACCTGTAGTGGCGAAATTAACTACATTAAGAGTTCTTAGAGCACGATTTATCACTATAAAACGATGCATTGTTTGACTTTAGTGTCTCTTTAGATTTTAAGATTCCCGAAGATTCTCGGGAATCTTTCCGACTGCACTGTGACAATAATTACGTCCAGAGGAAATTATTTGGTGTGGACATTTTTTCGTATTTTTAAGAAAAAAAAAGAAGCTTATATCGTGCGCGTTTATGAGAAGCACGCGAATCCAGCTGACAACACCTGTGGGCCTGAGCTCCGTTTTTGTGCCGAGAGTGACCATAGATAGGGACGCACCATGCGTGACCGCGGAGGCTAGGTTAGGTGGTCTTGAACCCACCTGCGCGCACGCAGCGTGAAACGCACGCGGCCATGCGCCTCCCGCGCTGCTTTCTCGGGCAACCACAGGAAAGGGGAGGATCACGAAAAGCCATTGCGAGCACGGCGCACTGGAATCGGAATACAGCCAGGCAAAAGTGGCCGCCCTGTGCTTCGTGGCCGAACCGGGGCCGATGACGGTCGCCGTCGGGTGGGTGGAAACAGGCGCGCTTCTTCCACGGGCCTGGCTAGATTGAGACATCAGCCGCCAGCGACCGCCCCCCCCTCCCCTTTCTCTCTCACGGTGTCTCGCCCCTGGTGGTCTCTCCGCGGCGAGTCTGTCCAACACTGGTGGTCTTATTACCAGACGACGATGATGAAGCAAAAAAGCGGAGGGAAATAGCGCCACTGCCTCGAAAACTTTGTGTGGCCGACGATCCATTCGACCCACGGACAGATTAGAAGCGCCATGTTGGAGCATACTCTCACACAGCGCTTTACCTCCCTCCTTTTTTCTTTACTGGTATACTGGTCTCATGAAAACACGTATTGTAGCGAACTGGCCGCCCACTCTCCTACGACCATATAGGTGATCGTAAGCTTTTCCGAGAACGCACTTCATAAGTAAATAGCTCTCGATTCCTCTCTCCCTTCTCACGTTTCAACGGAAACTCCACACGGCCGCACTCTGTATTATAGTCACTGGTGTCGGGAAAGTACGGGCGGAACCAATAAACCTCACTCTTTTCTTCTGGCAGATGCGGTGTTATGAATGCGCCAAAAAGTTCAATTCAGAATATTTGTAGCACTATCAGTGGCGTACGTAGCCTGGGGTGGCACACCGCCCGCCCCCCCCCCCCCCTTCCCCTCCGAAATTTTTTTTTTCGCCATGGCATATAGAGCACAAAATGGCACACGACCACATCTGCCTGCCCGGCCCCTACTCTAAATCACAAAGGTGCCCCCCCCCCCCCCCCCCCCGTCGAAAAATATTAGTTATACAAGGGAAGGGAAATGAGGGGACGAATTCCCGACCACCCCTCCTCCCATATGCATATGTACATGCGTGTGCTTGTACGCGTGTAAAGCGATGCTACTGAATACATACTGTTGGTGGCAGCCATGCAGCGACGGGCGACACATCCTAATGAACGAAAATCTGTAAATATTTAAACTAATAAACTTAGCTGCTTCCAGTAAATTTGGAAATTGAGACGAGCTCTGTAAAACACATGGCAGCTTTACCACGCGGGGCCCCCCTCGCGATTACTTGCCGCTATATTAGTTCACCGTAATCGCGGCCCTGTCTGAGTACGCGAAACCGAAACCGGGCGAAAAAGCGCGCGTGTGGCCACGCCCTCCGAGGCGACGTAGCTGCGTACGTCACCGAGATATGGTGGCTAACCGAGAGTCAGGCTAGAGTCAGGCAGCCTGCCCGTGCTGCGCCGCTCCACCATCCGCCTTTTCAATTTTCCTTTGCTGCCCTCTACCGTTTTGGTGGGGGCCGGGGCAATCGGTACCGCCAGAACGAAAGCCTCAGAGATCAAAAGGTGTTTCGCGACCTTACCGCTAGGGGAAATGCGCATGTGCCGTGAAAAAAAAAAAAAAAAAAAGGCGGATTGACGATTGAACCACCTAAAGTGCGATACGCACGCTGATAAGGAAGCCGAGCGTATTTTCCCGCCGTTCGCTGACGTATGCAGTGACGTCTTCTCGAGGGGTGTGGCCATGCATGCGTTCTGCGTTTGGTTTCGGTTTCGTGTGCGCTGAGACTGCGGTGCCGCAGATCCGTGGTTAATCACGTTTCCCTATCCAAAAGTTGATAGCATTTACTAAGAAATCACTTTAATTTCCCAATCACAGTGACCCTGATAAACTTATTAGCCTAAAATTTAATGAAGGTATCATTATTATTTACAGACTAATGACTGTGTGAGGTTTATGGCATGTCTTCAGTAGAACAACCTTTTTATTCCACAGAAAAGCTTAACAAATCATCATCTTGTCTGTGACCGAAAATTCAAGAATGATGCAAATAAAATAAATAATAAAAATTTCCGGGTCTGAGTGAGGATCGAACCCAGGCCGTCTGCGTGGCAAGCTGGTGTGGTGTTCTACCACACAGCCATGCATCTGCTTGGAAATACAGTAAAAATAACTTTATCTGCTTGGAAATGCAAAGATGCAAATAAAATAAATAATAAAAATTTCCGGGTCCGAGTGAGGATCGAACCCACGCTGTCTGCGTGGCAAGCAGGTGTTCTACCACACAGCCACGCATCTGCTATGAATTACAGCAAAAATAACTTCCTCTGCTTGGATATGCAGTGAAAATAACTTTCATGCTTTACAAACACACGCGTCCTGTATACAAGCGTCACAATACAACATGTAATCGCAGTAATATTGCGTGGTACAAGTGTACCTTGCCATTGGGCGTCAGAACATGTGAATATCACAACGACATCGTGGTTTAAAGCCAGCCACCCATTACAAAAGGCACACATGTTACTGCGCGTATTCCCTTAAGACTCCGTAGTGGGGACATAGCATGTTCGAAAACATTTCACGCGCATAATCGCTCGTGGTTTAAAGCATGCTGCCCATTACATAGTATGCACCAAGTGATTGAAGTACGCACTAGGGACAGGATATCGCTGTCACGATCAACTCTTAAAGGCGAAGCTTAAGGGTCCCCGAATTTTTTTAACAGGGACATGATGGGTACCAACGATAGACCAAAATACAGGTTGATACAGTTGACACTGCCACCTTGTGTTTTCTTTCATCTCCAGTATCCATCTTGCCCTGTCAAAAAAAAAGGTACCATGTAAGAACAATTACTTAAAGTCTTTATAGAAATGCCTGGAATTACACACAACACTGTGCACATATGCGATATGAAGGGTGTGGGGGGGGAATGGTGCACACTCCCTTAGTTATGCCGACACTCGTATCAAGGTTGCTGTTCATGCTGGAGGCTTGACTTTAGTCATTCCCATATATTATGGAAGGTATAAATTAGAAATAACTTTATTCTAGGTCTAATTAATTCTTAGCGTCCAAAAGAAGTTGTAGGCAACGTTCGTATCCACCACTGATGGTGGCTTACTTGTGCCAGCCAGAAAACTGCAAACAAGAAAGCATGGTGCCGCTAGTATGCTTTTACACTTCGACTGGCAGACTGGCAAGTGCACAGGGCTACTTTCCATACTGAAGCAACAAACCTGCATCATTACCTGTCACCCACTTTTATTGCCTATGGAGTATATAAGGAACACTTCACTTTCATTGAGTTTCTCACTCCCTCATGTTGTTGCAGCCGAGATTCAGGATTACTTTTTTTTCTCATGCTTGCAGGTCTTATGGCACTTGGATATATTTAGAAGAAGCTTCAGAGACTTGAGTGGACATATCTGCATGTCAGACTCATGCATCTTCTGTGCGCTGAAGGTAAGCAGGCTTGGTCAATTGTAAAACAATGCTTGAGGCTTGTACTACCAGTTCACTGCCATGTTTTGCAGGACAATGATAACAAGGTTGGATTATGATTGCATTATGGAGTGTCCACTTATATTCGTCAGGCAGCTCTGACAAAGTCAAGTCTGCTCGTCGAAACATTGACTCAAAGGACATTCCTTGTTCAACGATTTCTCATGTACTTACATTCATATTTAATGTACAATATTCCTAAGTTTGGCTCTCTGTTGAGCTGGAATGCGGGTTGAAGTGTGCAGACAGATCAAATGTACATCAAGTGAGCCACGCTGCAGAATTTAATTATTATATTGTTTTCCTTTAGTGGGTGGTGTTTGCCACTGCTACCAGAAAGGGTGAAATTTATAGCTGAAGTTTTTAAAAGCATGCATCCCATTGTTTTGTTGCAGGAACTTTTTGCCCAGTTCCAGTACAGTCAAGAATCTGCCCTTCCACCTGATGCTTTACGGCGGGCATTGGCAGAGACCTTCTTTGACCAGAGGAGATTTCAACTGGGGTATATGGACGATGCTGCTGAATGTTTTGTAAGTTTGTCACTTGAGCCACATAACATTTTCAGTGTTGACAGTGACATGCTACAATTCATTTTTATTTTCTAAAGCACACACATGAGAGTAATCATTGCACCCATATTCTAGAAACCAAGGTAAAGTCTGTTCCGTCTCTTTGCAATGCAAGAGCTACCAGCATTGCCACTGGGGAAGAAGCTAAGTTTTTAGGACAATGCCACCATAATTCGCAATAGTGACTGGAACATTGACTTTCAGTGTTAAATTTCAATCCAAGTGGTAAATTTTTATCAGAACTACCATTTAATCAATCAATCAATCAATCAATCAATCAATCAATCAATCAATCAATCAATCGATCGATCAGTGTTTATTTTTCACCAAAAGTATGTACATTGGGGAAAAATGGGAAGACGGCAAAAAAGCTGCAGTTCCTGCAGCTTGACTAAGCACCATCTACCCTGTTGACAGCAATGACAGGGTGATAAAATGAACGAAGTACAGGCATACCAAAATAAATAAACGAATACATACATAAATTAATTAGATGACAAAAAAGCTTAAATATAGCAAGTAATAATGCAAGCAAAAGGCGAAAGACAAGACAGGGCAAAATATACAGATCGAAAAAAAAAAAGGATATTTGATATGCCCATGAACACAATAATATATCATAGAGCGTACATCATCGCTTTTCTACATAAAAGGAAAAGAAACACAATGACATTGTAATTCTACATTTGGCGAGAAACACCAATAATACCACAAAGTGAACAATGAAAACAATGCACACCTACAAAAATAATGTTATTATGTCGGTAGTGTTAAATGTATCAATTTTTATGTCTTGTTGCTCATATAAATTTAATATAAATGGTAACGTGTGGCTAAGTCTTTGCGTGCCGTAAATTGTGCGTGATAATGGAATTTTCCAAGGTGGTTTATATCGATGGAAGTAAATGCTATGAGTGTGTTCAAGATTTGCAAGTGTCAGAAATGTGTCGAGTTTCCCGCGGTTTGCGCTAATGTAGGATTGTAGCAACCTGAATTTATATATGTCGTTAGCCATAACAATTTTATGTTTAACGAAAAAGTTGTCCTGTGTGTTCAAGGTGTGGCACGTCCTCTATTGCCCTAATCGCTCTTTTCTGCAGTATTTTCAGCTTATTTAAATTTGTCGACGTAGTGTTTGCCCAAACTAAAGCACAGTAGTTTAAATGGGCATGGAAAGGAGCCTGATATAAAAGTCGCTTTACAGTAACTGGCAAAAGCCGTCGACAACGATTTAAAGCGCCAACCACGCGTCTCAACTTTAAACAAATGTGATCTGTATGCTCATTCCAGGATATATGCTCATTAAAAATTACACCAAGCGTCTTAATTGATTTGGTTACTGCAATTTTGTATGGGCCTAGGGTAACATAATTGGGTAACTGAAAGCATGTACCGAGAGCTCGGAAAAGAACACATTTTGTTTTTGTTTCACTTAGCATTAAATTGTTATTGGTGGACCAATCTCGAATCTTATAACATGTGTGGGCCGCTAGAGCCTCGAGAGTACTAAAATGTTTTCCAGTAAAAAATAGTGTGCAGTCATCAGCATATATTATGAACTTACAATTTTCATCGATTTTGACTATGTCGTTTATGTAGTATAAAAATAATACAGGCCCCAGAATACTGCCTTGTGGAACCCCGGTTTTAATTGGTTGTGTACGCGATTTGAAGCCATTTATCTCAACGTACTGAGACCGCGCACTCAGATATGACTGCATAAGTTTGAGTGGTATTCCCCGAAATCCATAACATTCTAACTTATTTAATAAAAGTTCGTGAGATACGCGACCAAAGGCTTTACTAAAATCTAAATACAATGCAAGTGTCAAAAGCCTCTTTTCGATATTGCACAGTATGATTGCACATATGACGGACACAGCACATAGACCAGACACAGAAAGAACCATTGAAACAGGGCACTAAAAAACAGTAATGCAATGAAAGGGGCTAGTTGGTTCATTTTGGCTTGGCGATGTGCTTACGGTAGGGAAACGTACAAGCAACTTTTGTGCTCGTCCTGTTAAAACTTTCCTGTGTTGTTTGTACGTTTCCCTACCCTAAGCGCATCGCCAAGCCAACACTGAAAAACACCCTCACAAAAGCACGCATGCATGTGTGCACACACGCACGCACGCACGTGCATGCAGAGAGAGAGAGAGAGAGAAATGAAAATATGACTTTTCTTTCAGCATTAACAAGGGCACTGACCCATCTAGGCTTTTAAAAGTTCACTTTTTTTTTTTAGAGTGAATTTTCTGTCAGCCTTCATGTGGCGCTTTTGGAAATTAGGTATGGTATATAGTTATTAGTCCACGCAGTGACTACCTCTTGCACTTTGTAATTGTGTTTTTCATTTTGTATGATCAGTCAGTGCAACTTAGCATCATATGCACCTTGTCAACGAAGGCTCCCTGGGTGCCGCCTTAGTCCTCTCTGGGCTGTTGTTAACATGCGTGACCCCCCGAAAATGCACTGTCGAGGGTGTGACGTCAGCTTTTGTACTCTCTAGCAACAGCCCAGAGAGGAGGTGATCCTTCTCTCTGTTAAAAAGGTCTATTCAAGCTCACATAAGCAAATTTTTGCTTTTTCAGTGTGACCAGTGGGTTTTTATGAGTTTGAAAGTAGGCTGAATTTGCCTATTACTTTGTGATATCCACCATTTCTACAGCCATCCTTGTGCTTGTGACAGCACACATATGCTACTCATAGCTAGGGGAATTTTCCAGGACATACAGACCAATCAGCGCACAGTAGCCAAATGGCACTTCTTTTGATTGGAAATACTAGGCTGATTCTGGCGTGATATGCATGAGGCAGAGAAACGCAGCCAGTAATGTGTTTCTGTTCATCAACGTTACCAGGCTGAAAATGGTGCAGTCATAAAAGCTGGAACATAAGCAGCTTTGTGCATCACACACAGCTGTTATGAGCTAGAAAACTGACTTGCTGAATGTGTCCATTCTAAAGACTCTTTTGAGACTTCAAGAGTTTCTAGAAGCTTGGCGTGTTAAGGGGTATTCAAGTACAGGCACATGGCTAGGAAATACGACGTAAACACAAAAATTTAGGATAATTTTTTGCCATAGCGCTTCTTTTCATATTTTGTAATTTGCATATAACAATTTTGTGGCGTGAACATTCTCAAACTTAAGGAACATACTTCAAGAGAGTTTGCTTCCAGAATGACAAGTGTTTTGAATGTTAAGTGTGCCTTTATTGTGATGTCATTTCAACCAGACAGTAATGGCCCTGTTCACCTTTAAAGGAAGTTTGGATTGATAAAATGGTAATCTAAATGGGACAATTAGCATGTGTGTACCGAGGACTGTAAATGCTGTAGAAAATGTCGGGAAAAAAGAATCTATCATGCAAATGATCATAAGAACACATAAACACACATATACACATATTCCTGTAAAAAACATCAAGGTGGACAAGTTACCTTTCCATTTAATACTACAGGGAAAAATGATTACTCCACTAAAAACCAGAAGAAAGCATACAGTCCTCGTAACAATGCCATAAAACAACAATGAAAAACAATCAAGAGTGCTGCTAACAGCAACTGACACCAAGCAAAATGGATAAAAGACCAGTGTAATCTGAAAATCTTAAAAATGTTATACACAGCCATAGAGGATAACAACTTCCCCATCTGAAAATAAAATCGAAGGCATGCTTAAACAATTCTCTTTCTTACCAACTAGTTTGCAAGAAGGTTTTACTTTAAAATTCTGCCTTTGAATAAATATAGAAAAGAAAATCATGCACAATTTTCTTAAAAAGAAAAACTGTAAATGCTCGATATTACTCATGCTTCATTCACTACTGAGCACCTGCCTGTTACAGTATCAAATAATGATTAAGGGTCTTCTATTTTCTAGGAGAACATTCTTCAACGGATTCATTTCCACATTGCCAGTCAGGAGGTTGAAGATATGTGCAATGTTGCACACTGCATTCCTCACCAAAAGTTTGCTATGACACTTGTTGAGCAGGTAAGTACATTACAATCTCCTTTTTTTTTTATGGTGCATGCATATTTATTCTGCAATGCCAACACTGAGCGGGTACCCTTGGTTTTCATTTCAGACTGTATGTCATGTTTGTGGAGCATCATCAGAGCCTCTGCCATTTACTCAGATGGTTCACTACGTCTCTGCCTCTGCTTTATGGTAGGGGCTTCAATAGAGAATGCATGCATAAATCTTATGTTTGTACAGGCACTCGCGATTTTGTTGCTTAAATTTGTGTTGCATCTACAATTTCAGCTTGCAGGCATCACTTGTAGAGAGTAAGGAACAAAAGCCAGTGTCCTTTGGAGAGCTGCTGCGAAGAGCAGGAGGAATGGGTGACATCAGAGACTGCCCAGTAAGGAAAATGTTTGTTAGTTTGCATGCATGCTGCTACTATTGTCACTGTCACCATGTTAGAAATTGTACTAAGTGTGGAAATGCTTATATGGATGTTGCATGTTTCATTCACTTCTCGTTCTTTCATAAAACTACAGAGCTCATGTGGTGCCAAAATCCAGATATGCAAGACCCTTATGAACCGACCGGACATAGGTAAGAACCATGGATTGCAGTTCGGCGTTTGCTTTCACTGCCATAAATTGTGTCATTATATCAATGCTAAACTATATGGAAATCTTTTTAATTTACATGCTTCCTTCTCCTGTTACAGTGAGTCTTGGTCTGGTTTGGGATTCTGAGAGACCAAGCGTAGACCACATTGTAGATGTTCTCGACAGCATTGGGATGACTGTAAATATGGATGAGGTAATGTGACGTTACATTGCTTTGCACGTATGAACATATAGTGCTGAAATTACCCAACATCATGTGGTGTCTCTCATTTTTCATTCCTTCGTAAAAAGTTATTTAAAGTTGTACAATGTGAATGCAACTTTTGTCTGCCTTATTTATGTTTACTTGGCTTAGGCTTTGGGTGATAAGTGAGAAAGGTCTTGAGCCACTGTGGAAGAAAAGTAATAGCTACAGTTCTCCTAGAAAGAGATATTTAACTGAGTTGCCTTTGCAGAAAACATGCTTACCACCATTTGATGAGAATCAGTAGATGAGAGAATGTTTTAATGATTTCGGATTTCACCGTGTCAGACATTTTATTCCGAGGGTGCATAGAAATTTGAAAGTTAGAATATTTTACCAAGGTTCCCATGATAAAGAAAAGTAAAAACAGCAAATGACCTCACTTACATTGCTATGTTGAATAGTTTGTGGAGAACGACAGAGACCAAGACCCAATAGCTGCTTGATGTCAATCAATAGATACAGGAAAAGCTGGGGGGAACTCTCTTAAAGTTGCCACAAGCAATTTTGCAAAACAAATAGGTGCTTGAGCTGTTCTCAAAAATAGGTGATTTAGTGTAATAGAAACAATTCTGTGAGATGGTTTTCTGTTTTTTTTGTGCAGTAAACATGGTAATCAGATATCAATTGATAATAGGCACCGTCCACTGACCAGAGGGAGCTGCGTTCCTCGCATTACCCCGTCCCATGTTCGCTTACATTGGCCGTTAGGGGCACGCAGAAAACAGACGCGCGCACGCGTCCCCCGTGTAGGCCGGCCACAATCCGCCCACTCATGCAGGGAGGGAAACGCGCGCATCGCGTTCCATTTTGACCAACCCCGTCTCATTACTGCTTTTTTTATCCGCTAGGCTTTGCGTTCTGGCGCTGCAGTCACACAGCAAAACTCGACTGTACGGTGCCTATGGTGCTTTCCGGAACCTTAGCCTCTTGCAATTTTTTCCACATACATATTTTTATATACTGTGTAATCATAGCTGTATGAAACATACTTTAACCAAACACTTTTAGTCATTCATAGTAGTTTATATATGGTTTGGTTCCATTAGAAAAACTACTTACAATTTTTATGAGTTTGGCTTGCTAAGTGCTGAAGAAGAGTGCTTCTGAAGCACTGTGATCAGACTCTCTCTACTTCCAGTGATATAAAGCTAACCTTTTAATATATTTTTCAGATGTTTCACAAAGTTGTAGATACCAGGTGGGCCAGCACAGTGACTCATCACCTCGTAGGCATAGTGACCTACTATGGCAAACATTACTCTACATTTTTCTTCCACACGAAGCTGTGTGTTTGGATATACTTTGATGATGCCACCGTGAGAGAGGCAAGTGTAGAAGTTCTTACAGTATCTACATTTTTGTTTCCTTACATTCATCTGTTCAAAGCACGGCTAAAAAAAGTACCTCCCTCCCTTATCTGTCACTCTTATGGCGAATTCCATTGAGAGAACAGGAGTAGGGGCGCGATGCAGTGAGGAGTGGGGGGCAGAGCACTCAGAGCAGCGTCACTCGATCTGCCACTGGAATGCGGCACGCTTTCGCAGAGCAGGTGCGAGAGGGTAAAAAGGCGAGTGAGGAAAAATTTTACGCATCCCAGCATTGCCGCCATTGCCACCGTACACGAAGAAGTGAAATGTAAACAAGCGAGGAGGATCGTCGGGAGGATATGACGTTAACAAGCCACGTTACTTCCTGCGTTCTCCGCTCACTCCGCTTTTTCAAGGGGGGAGCAGACAGGACTGCTCTTCGATGCTCCCGGCGCAGCAAAAGCGCTCTCGCTCTACCATTGGATGACGGTGCCCCTACTCCTGTTCGACCACTGAAACACGCTGGCTCTGAAGAGAGCACTTTCAGCGTGCTTTTGAGTGCTCCTGTTCTCCCAATGGAATTCGCCATTAAACTGATAAACATACATGCATATATTTTAAATGTATGTGCATGCCTAAGGCAGTTCTACTTGTGAAAGACCCAATAAGTAAAGGCTTCGAGATGCAGTCAAATCATTCATTAATTTTAACAACCAGTGTTTACCAAGGCAGAAAAGTCGTAATTGATACTGGTAAACAAACATTTGCATCTGTCTTTATCGAAAAGCCACATTCAATTTTTGTAGCAAAACTTGCTCTTAAAATTTCTTTCTCTGATAATTTATTTCATGTGTTTAGCATGTTTTCATGGCTTGCGTCCTGTTCTGTTATCTTGACTGTTCCTCGTGATCTATCATTTAGATTTATTCTTGGTTTGATCATAGCTTGACTCCAGCATTTAAACTGCTGAACGAGAAGCCATATAAAGCTTGGCATTTCAAAGTGCATGCAGTCTTAACTGCACGTAGTTTGAAAGTTACTGCATGTTTGCTTCATTTTCATGTTTGGTCATGTACTGTTTACAATGAGAGATATTTGGAAACTATTACAAGATATAATTAAGTAAGGTTATAGGGACTATTCAATCGACAAAGATTAACATTTTTCTGGTAACGAATGAAATGCTCATGCATCATTTATGCTTCAAACAACTCAACAAAAGCTTTAGGTTGAACCATATTTTGCTTGCACGCTGGGTGGCAATGAAGCTTATACGGATGGGTATTTTTTTCCCCTTCAGATTGGCCCCCATTGGCAGCAAGTGGTGGACAAATGTCACAGAGGGCACTTTCAGCCCCTACTCCTGCTTTATGCAAACCCTAATGGAACTCCAGTGTCTACAGCCACTGCACCAACTTCTGTGATACACTACATATCTGAACACAAAAGTGAGCTTCAAAATTTTTTTCATTAGTTCCTATTTGATTGAAATGTAATCCAGGCGAAAATAGAAAAAACATAATCTTTGTAAATGTTTGATAAATGTAGCCTTCACTGAATGAAATATACATGGTTCGAAAAAATGATTGGCTAATAAGCTCAAAAAGGTTTATCATTTCCAAAATTTCAGATTGGCTTGCTTTCCTTTCTGATGCTCAAAGGTATGAAGGTTGTTCATAAACATTGTACTATAGCCATGAAGAAACAAACATTAAGCAATGAGGCTTCGTTGGAAGTTTATTTTCTGTCTACAAAATTTTTTACTGCTTCGCAAATGGCAGAATGTGCCGACAACTCTGACCATAAATATCTAAGCCAATGGATGGTAACATACTTCAAAATAGGTTAACCTGTTTTACACTACCTTTACCCTTTTCATTACCTGTTTTTTATTGTGTAAGTGTGTTTTTTACTTGTTCAGTGTTGTTCTAGTCTGCCAAGAGATTTCTTTTCTAAAGCAAAACAAAACCCAGTTTTAGAAATGTTTCCTTTGTATGTTAAAGACAGAGGGGCACTATTCTTTGCCAATGTTTCACAGATACTAATTAATTTTCTTGGCTACTTCTTGATAGGCTGTGCTTACATAGGTCATGCTGTCAATGTCTACAATCAACGAACAGTAGTATAAAAATATTTTGTATGCACAGCACAAGATAATTTGTGCGCACACATTTTGCCGCCTATTTTGTAAAAGAAGAAATTTGGTACCCATGTTGTCAATTATGTTTGTTGCTGTTTATTCAACTCTCTGGTGGTGAATATGCACTTATATACTAAGCAACAGGTAGTTCAATAACAATAACAAGTTCTTGCACTTGCATGCTGCCTGATCAATTGGGAAAATAGCTAACCATTGTTCATGTTTATGTACAGCATTGGTAGACACAGTTAACCGACACTGGAGGGTTGGTGTTGCAATATGCCAGCAAAGAAAGCACTTGGCTACTTGTCAAGTTGTGAGACCAAACAGCTTGTTTTGGAAGGGACTGACAAGTACTTACAGTGTGGCTACTTTATTCTTTATACAATACTGGCAAACCAATGAAGAGCCACTTTTTCAGGTCATTACAAGCAGAAATTACACTGCTTTCTCATAACTTCACCAAGCAATTTCCTTCATTCGCCCCACAATTTCTTAAATGCTCAGCCATTCCACTTAGAATAGCTTTTGAGCTTTTGTCCAAATTTAAATACAAACATTTTTAGAAAAAGGGTTCGGTGCTAAGAAAATCACTCATCATTTGCTAATGGTATGTGCTAGTTGGTTTTTACCATCATGTTTACATGTCGTAATGTAAAAAATTATAAATAAGCATCAGCTTCTATATTACTGTACTAAAGTGAAAGCTCGTTAACTCGACACTCGTTAATTCAGAAAATTGGATAATTCGGACATGTTCTCTGGTCCCGGCCAGCATATACATTGTTATGACATCACACTCTCATTAATTTGGTTATATTAGGCTGTAATTCGGTTAATTTGGATGATCCTGGAGGAGTGTGCCAAGTATGAAGCGCCACAAAGCAGCAAAAACGGCGTTCACGGACAGTCGAAACAGCTGAGGGCTTTCAGAAACACGTGGTCGCCATCCACAATCACGTTGAGCATGTTTCAGCTAGTCTAGAGCCACGTTTACGATGTGAACAAAGTTGCGAATGCCAAAGATTGCAGCTTTTGCGCTGCTCTTACGCAAAATAATTACTGGATTTATGTTTTCCCCAAGAAAATGAAGGTGCATTGATGAAACAGGTATTTGCTAATTGTTTTCTAGATACTTTTCGCTAATTCAGCATGCAGGTTGATTCGGACAGTTTTTCCAGTCCCGTGAAATCCGAATTAATGAGCTTTTACTGTATTGCTGTTTTAATTTAGTACATAAATACTAGCTGCATTTGCTGTAACTTGGTTCAACAAAAAGAAAAGTAATTAGTAGTTTATCTTGTGTCACACATAGCAGACTCGAAGTAAAAAAAAATATAGCTAAACATGGAAAAAACCATTATAACTCCATAGCAAATTTGGGCATCTGAGAAATTCAATATGGCAGACACTTTGGTTTTTATGTTCTTCATAAAAGTATAGGTACATCAGTCTGATAGTAGCATAATAATTATATCAAGCATATTTTATCATTTACGTGTAGTGAAGTTTCATAAAAAATTCAGTTGCACCTCATGCATATCATTAAAAAAGTTCTCTACTTTCTCTGTATCCGTAGAAAAACAAATGGACTTGAAGAGATCAACAAGTGAAAAGCACAGGTATGGCCAGCAAAATGGAAAAAAGAGTGAACAGCTGTCTGCAGGAGTGCATATTGCTGGCGATGCATCATGGAGTCGTGGCAGCTACCTGAACAACAAGAAAGGGATCAGCATGGGAGGCCGCTCAGCAGTGCAGGAGCCTTTGCCTATCTTGGACATGGCTTTTGCACACTGTCCAAAACCAAGGGCACGGACTTACTCAGACACGTCCATCATGTCAGAGCGCCCCTATGAGCCACATGGCAATGGGTCAGACCTGGAAGCCCAGCACACAATGGAAGGTGCACGCCGTGTGGCCAGACAGGCAGGAAGAGATAACACCTTGGATGTAGACATCAACGGCACATATATCAGCAGGCAGGCGGTGGAAAGTGTACTGAGTCTTCAACACAAGCAGAGGCAACGAGCACTGCACGGGGCCAACACATCAGTTGTACCTGGCAGCCGAAATAGCAGCAGCAGTCTTGAATCATTTGAGAACTCGCTGCACATGAGGGAGAAGGCATCCGAGTGTGTTGATGGCACATGCCGGAGAAGAGATTCTGGAAACTGGAGTGGAGATAGAAACAGTGCCAGCTCAGCTAGCAGCACCTCCTTGGATGGGTCTTACTACTGTGCTTCAGGTGTAAGGAGGTGAGTAATGATGGAAGCTGTTGCAGAGCAGTTGACTAAAATAGTGCTTGTAAAAAAATATTCTGCTTCTTTGCTTGGCTGCCATCCGCAGGAAACTGGGAAAATCTATAACCAGCAAGGCTGTGTTCTTGCTGGGGAGTTTATTCAGTGTACGGATACTTTCCTTGGACAGTGAAACATTCTTATATACTTCGATAAATCTCTTTTGTATATGTATAATTACAGAGCTCAACTGAAGTGATATGAAATAAACATAAAGTGCCCTTTTTTATGCAGACAAAAAAAAAAAAACTTTGTGTAGAAGTTCCTTCAATGTAGTAAACATGGCACAAGTTTTGTTTTTGTTTTCTTTTACTTTGCAAATAGGTGCACAACATAAATGCAGTGTGAACAGTTTAGGAATGTAGTGTATTGGTCGTGTTCTTGGTCGCAACAAGGTTGGGCAGATCATTTATGGAAGGTGCATTTCTGTAGCTATTTGTAATAAGCATTATGCAAGTCATTGATTTCTGTGCCACTGAATTTCTTCATTAGCACCAGGATTATCAATAATGCACATACACTTGAAGTTCTTGCCTAAAGTTTACTGAAAGTCATTGGACTAAACAAGAGCTATCACCAAGTAGCTGAGTTGATACTACATTTCTTGTCTGGTGTGCTAATTCAAATTATTTGTGTGAATATTTCAATTGATCCCTGTGTGGAACGTGAGCTTATAAATGACTAGATGTCTTCAGAACAACTGATAATCAGTGACTGTGGACTGGATGCTATATGGTTTACCTTAGTCTAAAAGTGGATTGTGATCTAGAGGGCTGTATAATGTGCTTGTACTTTTCAAATGCCATTGTTCTTAGTCTTGATAGTTTGTTTGATGTCTAATGTGCAGTGCTTGTTTAGGTTGCAAATTTATAAGTTTCCCCTTTCTTTTACACAGAGCTTGCGGAAGCCCTGGCAGGCCAGTGAACAACTTTTCCAAGCACGAATATTCGAACATAGGGATGCTTGTCGACAAAGGCTATGATTCTTATTCCCTGTCAAGCACAGACAGCTACCCATCTGCAGGAATGCCAGGGTCTCCAGCTAAGGCAGACCCACGCCTGCAACAAATACCGGAGGCCGTACACATTTCCAACAGGCTTGAGCGGGCCATTCACCACTCTCTGTTGCAAGGAAGCGACTCAGCCTCAGATTCTGTTTTTGATGATGTCTTCACCAGTGGGAAAGGGGAGGGTGAGTATCATATGTCTTCACACACTTACAATTTGCAGTTGACAAGCACCTGGAAACTCATTTTGCACTCGTTAATCAGGTAATGGGAAATATACTTCCCACAAGCTATGTATGTGTGAAACAGGGCTGTTGGAAGCTATATTTACACTACAGAATTGTGTCACAACTTTACACAATCTTTGATATTCAAAAAAAAAGTAAGAAAATTGACTCACAGCACTTTTTTTTTCTTCGGTTAAAAGATTGCTTCCTGCTGAAGTACATAAACAAATGTTATGCTCAGAACTCTTAAATCTTTGAAGGAAACATTTGTGATCATGCCTTATGAAAAAAACATACATTTGGTACACTTTTCACCACAAAGTGTTTGACAGCACGTTGCCAATGCTTTGTGTGCATTGCACCTATTTGAACCATGTCGTCTGCTTGATCATTTTCAACTTCAAAATATACATAAAAGGCTTTACCAGATCAGCACATAAATGGAAAGGCTTGCTTATTTAGAATTTTCTGGCATGTTGTAAACGTGTCGGCTCGGCAGCATGAGTATAGCAGAGAAGCAGACATGGTAGTATGTACAAGTACTGGGGCGTGCCACTTAAGGACAACTTTGCATCAAGTAGAATAATGGAAAGCAAAAGACAGTTATTAAAATTTTTATCCTTGCTTTCTGAGCTGCAGGAAGTCATCCAAATTGTTTTGCAGCTTTTGCTGTAGTAAGAAAGCGAAAACTTTTTTTCTTTGGCGCATGTTCTGGGCCATGAGAAGAATAGCCACAGGAGAGTTACAAGTATTGTGTACAAAAAAAAAATCTGTAGTATGTACATACACATTTGCGGCCATGTCTTGCAAAAAAAAAAAAAAGAAAACACATCTGTAGGCTCCTGTGTCCTCTTTTACATAAAGACACAAGTTTGCCGGAAACTTGGCTGTTTGGGAGGATGTGTGGCAAATAGTTAATGATTGAGTGCTGGTAACAAGAATTGAAAATAAGAGATATTTACTGCACACCTTGGCGATTTATGGACAAGGTTCCCATATAGGAGCCAAGTACCTTTTTTTTTTCAACTTATCTATACTCCGCATGCTTCAAACCAGGTCATATCCAAACCTTCATTCCCACAGCCAGTTCATTGAAGGCATTGATCCAACATGCCCAGATTGTGGCTCCGCATCTACGTTAGGCCACTTGCTCTGGCAGTGCCCCTCATTACAGAGTTCTCAACGCACGACCGAAGAGGAATGGAGCTCTGCGCTACGGAGCTCAGAACTTTTACATCAACTCAGGGCCGTCCAGAGGGCTCACGACGCGGCGATGAGGCTCGGCCTACCCGTCCCGACGTGGGAGTGGCCTGCTAGGGTCCTGAGGAACACTACCGCCTTGAGCGGTAGTGTTCCTCAGGACCTCAATAAAGTTCTGTGTCTGTCTGTCTTGTGAAAGGTGTAGAATTTTCAGTTAGTCACCAATTGTTCTACATGTAAAGTGAAAACAAATTTTAGGGTGTACATAATTAAGTTATCCAATATTATTTTGCTTCTTTGTGCAGAAGAAGAATCACAAGACTGTGACAAGTTGTGCTCGCAAGCTGAGATGTGCTTAAAGATGTCATATGAAAAGGAGCAAGCAGGGGACCTTAAAATGGCCATTTTCTTCAGTGATTCAGCAGCAGGTGAGCACAAAAGAAGTGAAACAATAAATAAGTAGTATTGTTCCCATTGAAGCATAGCACTTAAACTCTCCTTATGACTCTCACATTGGACTTTCTAGCCATCCTTACATTCTCTCTGTGAAATCTTCTTTTTATAGGCAATGGCTGTTAATATTTTCTCTGTGGCAGTGTTTTCTTTCACACATGAGTGCTAAGATTATGCTAATCTTTCTTCCACAGCTAAAGCAAGAGCCGCCATGGACGCTCCTTATGGCAATGCACAGTCACTGATTGCAGCAAAGATGAAGCACAGCATGAGTGTGATGCGCTCATCCAACCTGTCCAAGCGATTGAAAGAGGCAGAAGAACGACGTCGAGGGAAGGAGTCCAATGGCTATGATGCTCACCACAGCCGTCAAGGGAGCAGAGATAGCACACACAGCCGCCACACTCGCCAGGGCAGCAGGGACAGTGCATGCACAGTCATTGATCTGTCAGAGCCAGTGAAAAGCATAGAAATATATGCAACTCTGCCAAAGAAGAGCTCCAAAAAGAAAAATAGTGCACTGTTTGCCCAGTCTTCTCTTCGTCTAAAAGATGGAGTGGAAAATTACAAGGATTTTCTTGCAGAGCAGTGGCACACCAGCAGTCAGGATGATATGGCCATTAAAATGATGTCTGATGGAGAATACACGCTCAATCCTAAGACTAAAATGAGAAATGGAGTGGGCAGCCATGGTGAGACCAATGGCACAAAGATGAAAGACCCTGAATTCAGTGACTATTCTAGCGAATGGGAGCAGTCCAAGAAGCCTTCCTTACACCGAACACTCTCCAACCCAACAGGCATGAAGAACCATGATGCTGAAGATGCCAGTAACGCTTCAGCTTCAATGAAGAAGCAGCACAGGATTCGGAAGAAAGTTGATGGGTGGTTTCATGCGCCGCAAAAACAGGAGTCTCCCTGATCTACGAGAAGGCAAAGATGCACCGCAGCCTGAATCAAGGGCACTTGATGACACTGTAATTTTTGATGCTAAAAATGAATGTGGCATGAAGCAAGAGTCCTCCAATGAGGATGAAGCCCGTGAAGATCACTCTGCCACAATCAAACGCCGTGGCTTCCATCAATCTCACAGGGCCTTTGATAGCAGAAACTATGCACAGCGACCACTTTTAACCAAGGTTGACCCTCCCCAAGTTGATGGTGTGACTTCTGCCTCGCTACATCAGAAAAACACTGCCTGTGAGCAGCAAGATGATTCGTCTAAACAGACACCATGTTGGCCACAGCCACGACAGCAGCCATCTGATGGGGTGATCGCTTCTACTATGCTGCATCACAGGAACACTGCTTTTGAGCAACAAGAACCTTCAGCTATACAGGTACCTTGTTGGCCACAGACTCGACAGAAACCACCTGAAATGTTTGGGAACAAAACTGTGGGGGGTTGACATCGGTGGTTTTAGTGATGCTCGCATGCCAAACCCAACTCTAAACCTCTCCAAGGGCTTCAATGCAAACCAAGGCATGGCTTTGGAACCAAACAGTTTCTTGACAGAACTGCACAGCAAGAGAACACAAATCTTGAAATCATTGCCCAAGTCAACTGACAATGTTCGAAACCACCAGGGCAGTGAGCCAGCAACACCAGTGAAGCTGGAACAGCATTCCAGTTCTGCTCCAAGTGGAAATAACTGGTTGTGTGAACTTCAGTCAAAACAGATGGCTATGCTCAAGAAAGGGGACCATGTGGATGATGTGAAGGTTACACGTGACAAAGACTTGATACCATCTGGTAAGCAGATTATTACATCATTGCACAAATAGATTCTGACTAAAAAAATTTACGCGATACTTAAGCACTAGTAATTGCTTTTATTCTTAGTGTTAAGTTGTGATGAGATTTACTGTGGGGGAGAAAGAATTAGGTGCTAATGGATTTTCTGGTCATTTAAGTGTAGCTTTAAGATGGGAAGTTTCATATCATCCTATGTTTTTTTGCGGTCCTGCTAAAGCACCTTAGTTTATACTCAACCCAAGTTTTCATGTTGCTGACTGGCGACATGCATAATTGTTTTTTTTTAATCTTTCCCACACCTTCCCTAGTACAGGGTGGCTGTCCTCGCTCACTCCTGGTTAGCCTTCCTGTCTTCAGTTCGCCTTTCTTATTCTCACTCAATTTTTCATGCTTTGCCACGCTTAAAGTTCATTTGGGCCACGAGTCTATGTCATTTTCTATGACATGCATTGCTTTTATACTTCATGTAGCAGCATATCCTCACAAATGATAGGATGCCCCATGTTTGCATTGTGAAACATGAAAAACTAATTTGTTAATCATAATTTGTGATGGTTTTCTATAATATACCTTTCATTCCTTAATTCAGGAAAAGATGAAGCTCTTCGACAGCCACTGATGTATTGTGCTACCCAAGTTGCCAGTAGAAATGTGAGTAAATTCAACATATATACTCCAACACCATATATAAAACACTTGATAATCGCACATTAAGGCATGTAGTGGACAAAAACTGTGTAGCACAGATAACAAAGTGCATGATAATAACAGGCAACACCTAAAATTATAGAAATAGTTGCGATAAATGCTACAAGTTGTTGGTGCTGTTCCCCATAAGCATTTCACCCTGCAAGCATACAAGTTTTCTTAGCCATTTCATTGGCTGAAGGAGGATTACAAAGTAGCGGGAGAACAGTCCTCTGTCGCAAACTGAATTGTTTTGGCATGAAACAGAACTGTTGAGATTTAGCAAGTGTTGATTTGTTTTGCAGGGATGTTTTAAGCTCATACTAGTTGGTTATGGAGGTACATCAAGACACCAAGTAGCATAAACATAATTTACATGAAGTTGATATAAATTGATGAAGCCAGAGATCAGGCTCCACATCCACATTGATTTGATGGAGTTGACATGCATGTGGTGCAACTTCCTTTTTGCATTTTCTGTAGTATTATGGATATATATACATACTATGGCATCAGTATTACTGTGTGGAAATAAAACTCCACTGTATTGAATTTTGGAATAGCCAACAAAAATTTGATCGTATCAACATGCATATCATTTAGTTGTAGTGGCTTGGAGCACTTCATGCTAGCGATGATACTTAGATTTGCCAGCGATCTTTTCTTTTTCTATATTTTATAAATAAATGAGACCTCTGTAACTTGGCATAATTACAAATTATTTGCCTATTTTTGTCCTTTAAGGCACTGTAAGAATTACTTGCATCAAGCAAGTAACAGTTCCAAAAGGCACAGCTATTACAGAGAAATAAAACTGAACAGCTTTGTTAGTGCATTCATTTCAATCAGTGAAGTTATTTTGATCCTTGAAGTACCATTATATTATCTTTTTGGAAGTGTTTTTTTTTCCCTATAACTGGACAGTCTCCAATGTATTGAGCAGTGCATGTAAAAGGCACTAAAGAGAAAAGTAACTTGAGCCATAGAGTTTCCTATAAATACACTAGAGGGAACTCTGGCACTAGAGTGCATGGAAGCTGCAACGCATGGCGCTTCAGCCAGCATGAGAATGATTGGTAGTACACGGATTTATCTAAACTTCGTTCTTTTGGACTCCATTTCGCTCTGTCTGACCTAGAGCCGCTTTGTCAAAGACGAAGTTCAGCAAATGTTCAGCAGTTTCACTTCACCACCTTAACCTTTTCGGGCTCACCAATTCAAATCAGCTGACAAAGTTCTTAATGATCTATTCTTTTATCTAAAACAAACGTCAAAACACAACAATAAATGAAGCCACAAGTGTGTTCGAAGCCGCAAGCACAAAGATTAGGCAAATCCGTGTACTACCCATCATTCTCATGGTGGCTGAACGATCGCAGCACCAGAGTTTCCTCTAGTAAATATTGTAGGAAACTCTGACTTGAGCAGTATTAGTGAATCACGATTCTATTATATACTGAAAAGCCACTCTTATCTGACAGTTTACTGGCTAAGGTGTGGTGACACCGCCTTCACAAACAAATGCTGTAGAGGAAAAGCCACTCTTATCTGACAGTTTACTGGCTAAGGTGTGGTGACACCGCCTTCACAAACAAATGCTGTAGAGGAAGGCAGCAAAGCAAAGCCCTGCCAGAAGTATTTTAGAGGAACTTCTTGCTGGGCGAGTTGGTGCATGTCTGTGGCGGAAATCATTGTGCATAGTCAGACAAACACAGGAAAAGAAACAAAGAGCGCAAGCAGCACATGCAATCTTATATAGTAACAGTTCAGAAAGCAAGCCATTCTCATTTCCTTGCATGGTTGGTAAGAACGGCACATTTCCTGGCAAGAGTGGGATTCTGATAAATCATGCAAGGGCAAGTTAATGGTTTGGAAAGACTGCCTTTTGAGCCATTTGCTTCCCATCACGTGATTGATTAGAAGTACAATTTCTGAACTGGGATAAAATAGCCACTTAAAGCTTGTCTTTTTTTCATGACTCAGCTACAGTGAACTTCTTAGTGCATTGGCCAATGAGTTGTAACCAAGCCAAACAGACTAACTAGTATGCCAACTTGCTTGGCACCGATGTGAAAGCATGTGCAATTATGCAACAGCACCAGTGCCAATTTGCTGAAGGGCTTCACTTATTTTTCACATTTGCCCCTCACCCTTCTCGCTTTGGTGTTCAAGGAATGCAGTCACATTAGTTAAATAGGTGCATCTAATGCCAAACAGTGCAATGTTTGTCTTTTAGAGTCCCTGTAAGACATCTGTAACCTTTACAGGAATTCAATACTATGCAGCAGTTTTGATGCAAAGAAATGAAGTCAGCAGAAATAAGATTTTTTTTTCCTCCAACAAGATCATTTATCCTCTTACTAAAAGGAATTTTGATGCCTAGTGTACTGTTATATAATTCACAAGTGGGATTTTTCTTTTTTTTTCCTTTTTATTCCTCAGGCATATCCTGCTGAAAGCCAAGCCACACAATCTCTTAATGGAGTTATTCAAAGTTGCAACGAGCAGCATAATGAAAGTGCGGAAGAGCAGGAGGATATAAAACCCAAATCTGTCAAAGACCTTGCACTGAAATTTGAAAAGATCCTGCGTCCTGCTGTACCGGATCAAGAAATGTCAACTGTGCGTGAAGAGTTACAGCTGTCTGCTGCCAAGGAGCCTTCCTTCATTGCCAACAAGGGTGCCCCAGCTTCTGCAGGAAACTTGGTTACACCTAGAGATTCTGGTAGTGAATCACAAGCAATGAGTGCCTCATCTTTGGCAATGCGCAGTGAGAGAACAAGTGCATCAGCAAGTCTGCAGACGGGCTCAGAAAACACGTGTCAGGGCCGACCTTTTGGTACAGCACAGTTCGCACAACCAGCTGCTGCTTCTTGCCTTAGAACAGCCAATTCTGCAAGCCATTCACAACTAATGGCTCCAGCTGGGCAGACTTGCCAGCCACACAATCTTGCCAAACCATTGTGCTCTAGTGGCAGTCTTCCACCATCATACCAAGCTCCAATATCACCACCTGCACCTTGTTCCACAAACTCTGTTCGCCACCACGCTTCATTTACTCGACCGTTTGTTCCACAGTCATCATTCCAGAGTACGTCACCTGTCATAGGCACAATCCATGGGCCAGGCAATCATCTGGCACCCAGCCATGGAGACTCCGTTCTTGTGGCATCCAAGCATAGGGGTATCCAGCCATGGAGCATCGAGCAGCGGAGGAGGCAGTTATGGAACAGCCAGCTATGAACAGAAACCAAGGCCTCCATCAGCACAGCAGCAATATGGGAAGGCTTTCCAGTATGTTAAATCTGATCCTGCGGAGACAAGGTCATTTAGCACGGTTAGAGGACACCCAGCAGTCCCAGCAGTTGGTGAAACAACGCTGCATACCACTTCACCTTCCAACAGTGATTCATCAAAGCGACCAACAAGGCCTCCTGATTATGAAACTGCATTGCAGCGACTTGAAATGATAAAGGAGCAGCAACGCACAACATCGCCTGACACCTTTCAGTTTCCTGCAAAAACACCACCAGATGTGCTTCAAGGTCAGCAGCTACCTCAACCAGAAATGGAGCTTGGCAAGATGCGCAAAACTGCCCTGAAAAAGTGTGTCACTTTTTCGGATGAAGTGGTTTTAGTAGCTTGTGCAGAGGAAGAGGAGGATGACTATGTGCCCAACCCGCTTCTCGAACGGGTTTATCGGCAGCATGCAGCAAAGCAGGACTGCAGCAGAGAGTGTCACGAGCCTTCACAGTTTGAGGACATAAGCTCTGTTCACTCGTCTGACTCATGTGATAGTGTTTGCCATGTGGACTCAGTTGTCAAGCCTCATGACAGCTCCCAAGTTCCTTGCAACCTGTGTCACAAGAAGTTTGTGTCTTCTCCGACAGTGTACTGTCCCGACTGTGCCTTTTACATGTCAAGGTTCCAAAAACGGACATAGCCTTTGTTTTCCTGAACATTCTCCTCCGGATTTTTGCCCAGTCTGTGATATTTGTCAGGGTTAACTTGGTGAAATGCCACTTGCTTAAATGTGTTGTACTTTTGCACTGTTAGCTTACACAATACAAATTGAAGTTCTATCTGAGCCAACATCTAGCAAGTGGCTTTACCTTCCATAAAATTAAGGTTGTGCCCAGATGCCAAGCAAACAATGGCGTCTTAAGTATTATATCTCCTGTTATGTTTTTCATTGAATTCTTGTGTGCCCAGTATTGACTATACTGTATAACAATCAGATAAAAATAGCACAAGTTATTATGTGATGATTCAATGCTTGACTGTGCTTGTTCATATGCCTGTGTACATTTGTTTATAAAGTATAGCAAATGTTATTTCACAACCAAGGCAAAATACTTGTCAGTTGTGCACCTTGTGTTCAGAAACCTAGCTATTTATACAAATGAAAAAGCAGTACCTTGAAAATTTTGTGATAATTCGAACATTTTTATGTATCAGATGCTTCTGCATTGTACAGTATTAGTTACATGAAAGCACCTATGCCTCATGATCTCAATTCACTTCATTCATATTAACAATGTAATATGTTGTAGCAGAAAGGTGTTAAGCATAACAAGTAGTATTTGTAAAAAGAGCCTCACTGAAACTTTCTTTAAACTTCGTTGTGTAGCCTTGCTATTGAGTGAAATGTGCATGCATTCTTGACGTGAGCTAACAGAAAAGCTGCACTTGTGCCAAAGTTGAAAGCAATCTGTAAATAAACATTACTCTTCATTGCATCAACTGTTGGTCTCCCTACTTGCTTCTTGGCTGAATTGTTTGATGTATTCTACATCTGACACTCAGAAGTGTTTTCCAGAGAGATAAAAGGGATGCAGTACAAGCCAGTGCTACAAATCTTGCATGAGCAGGGCCCGCACACTTCCACTGTGTCATACAACAAGTTGTCTGAACTAAAGGAAAAAACAAACAAACAAAAACACAAGATACACTGGTGCACACATGACAAAAATAAATTTGGTATGGCCATGAAGTGTTTATCATCGGGTAGTGAAACCAGCTCCACAGTAGAGCTTAATGCATCCACAGTTTAACAGTATCAGTCAGCACCTGTATATAGGGACATGTGTTATGCAAATTGCTAAACTTTTGTGCAGTATAGAGGTGCAGCTTTGAAAAATTAGTGCAGCTTGCACCAAGTCACACAAGGCTGGGTCACAGCAAAACTCGTGGGCACTAGGCTGGTCCTGGCTTGGCTAGGCTTTTACCCTCGCACCTGTCTTTCCATCCCCTTGCTATACTATACTACATACAGCTATGCTTGCTCTTTTTTTTAATCTTTTTTTTTTTTAGTCGGTGTCTCTCTATCTTCTTCTCTCTATGTCTATTTCTTTCTATGTCTTTCTTTCTCTCTCTCTCTCTGCAGTCGTTCTCCCATCTTCTATCTTTATCACTATTTCAGCCCTTTCTCTCTCTCAGTATTCATTCTCCCCTTCTCCTTTCCTTCACATTTCTTTCCCACCCGCTTGCTATACTATACTATAGTACTATACTACACTATACAAGGCTATACTATGCTCTGCTAGCATGCCTGGATAGCTGAGTGGTTACGACACTCTCCTTCTGATCGTGGGGATGTGAGGTCGAATCTCACCTCGCCAAGAATTTCTCTCTTCTTTCTTTCTCTCTCTGTACTCGTTCTCTTGCCTATCAGGGTTATTGCATCCTACTCCAGACAAATCGGCGCAAAAGTTCTGGGAGAAAAGAAGAAGAGGAAAGTGATGAAGAATGGGACAAAGAGAGCGGTTCATGACGATAGGTCTTTATCTACGACACATGGCAAACCTTGATTATAATGGCTCTACTGTAAAAGAGTAGAATAGTGTATTGGTCCAACATAGCGTAGACTTCTGTTCTGGCAGGGCTTCGTTTAAACTGAGCCTTTTCTCAATACCTACAGCCCATCCACCGCGGTGGAGCGGTGGTTATGGTGCTCGGTTGCTGACCCAAAAGTCGCAGGTTCAATCTCGGCCGCGGCAGTCACATTTCGATGGAGGCGAAATGGTAGAGGGCCGTATACTGTGCAATGTCAGTGCACGTTAAAAAACACCAGATGGTCGAAATTTCCGAAGCCCTCCACTACGACGTCTCTTATAATCATATCGTGGTTTTGCAATGTAAAACCCCAGTTATTATTATTAATATCTACAGTCCATAAATTGCAATGTTGATAGCCCAAACACACACAACCAAGTACAGATGTGAAGACTGCCATAAAGCATTGTAATTGCTTTCAGCTCAAGTGACACTTCATCAAGGTGAAGATCCATATGAACATGGCCACAACAAGTATGATTGTGCTGTTGTTAGCCTTTAGATGCGACACATTCGTGTGCACTACAATGACATTCTTTGCGGTTTTAAGGGTGCTATGAAAGATCTAAGGATGCTCTAAGAATACTTAATGAGGTAATGAACCTTGTTTTTCGCTTTCATAATTTTTAAAGTTTCAGTGAGAATGGAAATATGAGAGAGCACAAAAGTTTTCACACAGGTTCCTATGGAGACCGGACAAATTGGCTTTCAGCTGTGCTTCCTGTAGGGATGCAGAAATAAAGACACTTCCTCAGCATGGCTTTCAAAAGTAAAAATGGTGTATAAAGCTACATGAGTAGAAAAGGAACACGCACTGTGAAAGCTAACAACTTGGAGGTTTCATTGCAAAGACAGGAATGACAAATAATTAAATAGCAAAAAAAAAAAAAAAAAAAAAGAAAAGCGACACATGATTACATGAAGCACTGACACATGCTGGAGCATATGCAGGGTCCCTTGCACTCCTTATTGTCATGGTAACCAATTCCTTTTTTATTTAGAGTTGAAGATGGTGCATTCACATATACATCGCCTCCTTTGTCATTGATGCAAGCTACGGTGATAAGGCCAGCATCACACTTTCTGAACCACAGGAACTCCAGTGAAGAGCCTTGTTGCTGCCTTCCTTTTGGCAACAGCTTGCACGTTTGTAGAAGTGCTGGCAGACGCAATGACCTGCCCGGTAAATGTAGGTCTTCTTCACAGTAGAGTAAGACTTTATAGAAAATTCGCTGAGGATCAACTGTCTGGAGGGCTTCATGTGTGCCTAGTGGTATGCACCTCCTTCGCGGGCTTTTCAGTGTTTTAGGTGCCAACCCGGCTTGTAGAGGCTTAGAAAACAACTTTGTCTGCTCTTTTAACAACTTGCTTCATCTGAAAAAATGTCCATACATTTATGGAACGATGCTCAGCTGCGGTATTTTTTCAGTTCACTGCTTGTTGCCATTCTTGTTGCAAATCAACTTGGTTAGATGCTTTTCAGTAAAGCCTCAAAGTGAATTTTCTGGATATCATGCATTTTGCAGTCTTTCCACTTGAGGGGCAATGAAGCTTAATCCTATAGGGTGATAGCAAGTGGCATCCATGATCCACTTGTGTTTTAGGGTAGACCAAGGTGAAAGTGAGCTAATGCCAGAGCAGGTGGTTGCCGAGGGATAGCAAGCTGATGTTCAAAAAATGGAGTTGGTGATGTTCAGAAAGTTCAGTGGTGGGGGGGTGAAATATGGGAATACTGAAGCTATATACATGCAATGTAACACTTTAACTATAACTGTTGACGAAGCTTCATTACAGGCTATGATAGGCTTTATTATAGGCTATATTGACTATGATTACTGCACTGCGTGAAGTAGGAAACTTCAATTTCATCTCAAAGACGGCAAAAGGTTGCTTAATGTCACCGCCGCGAACTACACAGTAGGTGGGAGGGAGCAGGCCCGACAGGCATTGGCAGATCTCATGAATTGCCCCCCCAGCATATGACTCTGAGGCCGCATACCATAGTGTATACATAGGTATTGCAGCCGCCCATGGGGTGTTACCAAGTAAGTGTTGGTATCACATATGTGAACCAGAAGTAACAACCAATACTGTCAAGAAAAAGGAGAAGATGATGAAGGTCGTGACACGTGACAATGTAGCTCTTGGGCAGTGCACCAGCCAGGGCCCTTGCCATCCCTCTCTATATGTAGCTTCCAGTGCACTCGTGGCAATGAAAGAAGAGAGAAAGCATGCATTTTGTGTGATAGCTCCGCTTATAGGTGTACTTAACAGATTTGAAAACATGCAGCGGGAGATTTGCGAGGCAACAGAGTCCAACAGTAAAGTCATTCTACTAAAACTTATAAATGTGTTGCAGGACTTTTATAAGAGTCAACTACTACCAATATCCATTTTCTTTAGCAATAAAGCTATTTAGATAAAATTTACATGCTTTATAGAAATTACACTGCTCCTACTTTCGACTTTATTTTAAATTCTCAATATTATATGAGGTTCGTATTTTTTGTTCCTTAGAAGTAGGAAGCATTTTGTGCCAGGTTTGGGCTCTACACCAGGTGTAGTCAAACGCTATGAAAGTACTTTTATCACCGTTTCTGTTCAAACTATTGCAAACATGCTCAACAATTATTTTTACATCAAAGCTGTATATAACTCAGCTATTCGCAGGGTTGTACGGAACGGCGCTCCAAGGAACGACGTTCCAGGAACTAGTTCCTTTTGGCAGGAACGGAGGAACGCCACCGTTCCATTCGGGATCGGTGGAACTGTAACGGTAACTCGTTACGTTTAAGCAGGAATGGCAGAGGGAACGGCATTCCTTCTGTAAACGTTCCACGGCATTCAACAGGCGCACGCACGCAGCACATCATACAGAACTGGGCGGATCGGGCGACCGTGTGCGGCGCGAAAATGTGGTGCTTGGCCATCACGTGACTACGATGCATGGACCGAATCAAATGGACCGCAGGTTTCTACTTCAAGGCGCCTGCCGGGGGTGCAGGAAAGCAAAAGACGCTGAGACTGACCACGTGCGGGAGGAACAGTTGATTTTTTACACTCTCATGTTTCAGTTAATGGTATCTATTGACAAGCTTAGGCAGCTTATTGGTAAGTGCTATAAATTGAAAAGAAAGGTCTAATCAGGTTATGCTCAAGGTCTCCAAGTGTCGTAGAAAGAAAATTATCATCATCATGACCCGGTACGCACTCTCCTCCTCATCGCCATCCTCTTCTGCTTCTCTCCCAGAGCACGGGTGCTGATTTGTCCGGCGCGACATGCAATAACTCTGATGGGGCAAGAGAACGAGTACAGAGAGAGCAAGAGGAAGGGATATAGAGAAAGAGATAAATTCTTGGCTACAAAATGTTTTCGGCGAGGTGAGATTCGACACCGCCTATCCACGATCTGAAGGCAAGCGTCGTAACCACTTGGCTATCTAGCTTTTTTTCTTTCATGGTATTTCACAGTGGTGAGGATAAACACCTCACCAATGCAATATACCATTCTGGCTGACTTTCCATTCGCTCGTATACATCTCTTAGCTTAGTGACCGTAAACTAATGAAGTAGGATGTTGAGAAAATTATCAGCTATGGGTCTTTCTGCAACATGCGCGCACGCTAGAAGAGTATAGCATATCTTTGTATAGTACAGTATATCAAGGGGGGAGGGAAGGAGAAGTGATGGTGAGGAGGAGCGAAAGAGGAGGGGAAAACGAGTATATAGAGACAGAGAAAAAGAAAGAAAAAAAAAAGGAAGGCCAGCAAACGTACACAGAGAGAGAGAGATAGCGAAAAATATATAAATAGAAAGAGAAAAATAAGAGAACGAAAGGCAAGAAAGAGATCGAAAGAAAGAAAGACAGAGGACGAAATATACAGAAAGATGCTCGCTGACTGTGAACCGGGGACTCTACTACGGTGCAAATGTGTATGCTGAACATTATTTTCTGCTCACACTGAATTATTGAATAAGCAATCATTAAGCACCTATCCCTTTCGCGGTGCGATTTCCTGTGCAAGAAATTCAATTATATTGGTGCATTAGTGAAGATTTCTGTTTGAATATGTGAAGTGCGCAGTATCCTGACTCCACCTTTGAAGACCGACGTTGCAAGTGCCACATGTGTTGGACTTGAAATATATGAGCGCGAAAGTTGCAGTATGTAGTAAGGCCGGTGTTCTCAGAAAAATTTGTCTAAGAGCGTTTATTTAGATTTCTTTACTTATGTATAACCTGCTGTCGGCACTGTTAAATTCGTTTGATATATGTAGCTCGATGGGAGCTTTAAATTGCTCACTTTATTTTGCCTCAGGATTATCCGACACCATACATTTATTAAAAAAGTGAATTGTAATGTTAATGTAACAATACGTTCCAATTTTGGAAATGTAACTGTAGCGAGTTCCTTTTACATTTGAGGAACTTGTAACGGGAACTCCTTCCGAAACTGTGAAAGAACGAGGAATGAGCTTTCATTCCTGTTTTAGAGGAACGTGTACAACACTGGCTATTCTCCCAAGCAACCACAGATATCCCTCGGAAATCCGATGTATATCCGTTTCGGCTGTAATGGATATCCACTGGAGATCCGTAAATCTCCGCTGGAGTTCTATCGGATGTCCGACAGATATTCAAAAAAACATTTTCGCACATCCACCGGAGATCCAGAATGGGATCCCTTCGTGGACATATTTTGGACCTTGTACGTATGTTGTGCCTGAATGTATACTGTCGGCCGCAAAAGTTTGCGGGATTTGCAGCGCGTGGCGGAGGGCGGCGAAAAACTGCATCGCTGCGTCACCTACCGTCACGCGGCGGGTGTTGAGGCTATCGGCCTCAGTTGCTGGATCCGGATAAGATCCAGCAACTGAGGCCGATATCCTCAACACCCGCCGCGTCACGGTAGGTGATGCAGCGATGCAGTTTTTCGTCGCTCCGCCACGCGCTGTAAATCCCGCAAACTTTTGCGGCCGACAGTACAGTGCTCACAGATTGAAACACGGCAGACATATTAACACAAGCACAAAGCAACACTCAAATAAGGAAGAGACTCGTAGACAGGAAGGGCGTCTACATGTATATTCCTTACACGAGTGTTCCTTTACATTTGTTCAGATGCCCAAGTTATCACCAACTAGCCCAAGTGTCTGCGTCAGAATAACGACTGGTATGCAAAATTGCTCAAGCTAACTGCGTCATGTTGCTACAAATCTGGCCACCAAAAGTAATATTGCCTCTGATATGAGTGTTAAAGTTGAATTTACTCCAATACGACACGAACTGAAGATGCTAGAAATGAAATTGCATTGATAACTTAGTTTTAAGTTGCACAGTTTCAACCTGTGAGCGCTAAACAACGCCTAAGTGTGATGGAAAGCATAATGGTGTGGGCCCAGGGCCACTCACCAAGGACGCGATTGAAACCGAAGTGCACTCAGTCAAATAAATTATATATATTTACAGATAAATAAAATACAAATTTTTTCACATCAAATATTACTCAAAAGAAAGTAGCTTATCATGTATTGGTACTGGTAACATAAAATGTTTGTACAAATGTAAATACTGCCTCTCGCCGTTCCTTGTCTTTGTGGTGAGAGCCCATTCACACGACGAATCCTTTGAGTTGAAGAGTTGCTTGACTTGCGGACGTCACCATGGGTCTACCCACAGCACAGCATGACTGGCAGCTGCAGAAGTGGCAGCAAAAGACTCCACTGTGGCCTCTAGAGTAGCACAGTAAGCCCAGCTACAATGCTTGCCACCGACAGAAAGCCCAAAACAGCAGCAGCCACTCGGAACAACAGATGGAACAGCAGCTACCTGGAAAAGCAAACAGAACAGCAGCCACCTTGCCTGGTCCCTAGTACAGTAGACCACCTGACCTGGTTTCCTGGTATGACGGACCACCTCGCCTGGTCTCTGAATCAGATTTCCAGCAAGAGCACATGGCTTCGGTGCTCCGTGTCATACATTGTCTGGCTCTGGACTAAACGTCCAGCAAGAACTAGCTGGTCTCTAATACCGAGCAGCAACAAATGCTGGCATGTGCCTTGTGACACCAATGCCTGTGTTCTTTCTCTTCTCGTGGCACTTAACTTGTCTTTTTGCTCTTTTGACCCATACCATGATGCCCAGTCTCTTTACACACTGCATAAGGATTTAGTAATGTGTAAAGGATTCCTTATTATGTAATCTGCCTACAGAATGCTCAAGAGGTTTATTTTCTTCAAAGAGTAGTTGTGTCTGGCTATTCCTGCAGCACATGAGACAAGCTCAAAAGCCTTCCTAGTGGTGATAGTTGTCTTGTAGCTGTCACAATTGTGTTTGGAGACACCTGGAAGAGAAAAATATTGTGAGTGTATGCCCTACTGTTCACAAAACAAACTATACGACTGCTGCAATCTGTGTTGTACATGTCCACTTTTTTTCATTGCCTCATGAAACCAACAAGCAACAAGGAAAGTATAGGAGACATTATTTATAGTGTAGTAATTATAAAAGTGAAGAAAGAAGAAAAGTGGACGAAAAGACAACTTGCTGCCTGCAGGGAGCAAACCTACAACTTTTGGATAACACATTCGAAGCTATACCAATTGCAGTCAGGCAGTGGTCGTCCCTACGTGCACTTTATTGGGTATTTCTCTGCATGTAAACCAGGGAGTTTTAGCCGCTTGTAGCTACAACTGCGAGTGTGGAACACACTTTTTTTTGTCACCTGGCGAAATGTCGCACCCGATCGTTTAACGGGCTGGCACCTTATCAATAAACCCTCGCATACTACCTGAAGGCAGTAAGTCTGATAGAACAAGACTCCCGCTATGAATGAATGTTAACTCATAACGAGGAATTAACGGCCAGTGGCCAACCCTTAAAACAATCACGTACTATGTGGCACCAAGTGGCAAAAAATTGGAGGTCACTTGAGCTTCTTTTCCAAGAGTAGAACATGATACCATAATCGGGCCCCGTGTGCACCACCTTCAACAGTGCCGCAACGAAGGGAACATTAACGTTGCGTGAGTAACATTGGCCGCTTGAAGCTATCGTAGAATGTCTACTGCAAGTACGGTTGTGAAGTGCCCGCTATGCATCTGTAAGGTGCCAGGAGCACCTGCGCACTTTTTAATGGATGGGCAGCTTTAAACTGCCCACTCATTGCGCAATTCGTTTTGAAGCCTGGTGCGATGCTACGATTCTGCCACACAACATTACAAGCAGACCCCTCTCACTACATGACATTGTTTTTTCATGAAGCAGTTTAAGGCACTGGCATAGCTCTGTGATAGAACACCAGCTTGCATGCAGAAGACCTGATTTTGATCATCACTCAGGCGGGAGTTTTTTTTTTTATTATTATTTGTTTTTATCTATTTTGAACTTTTGCTCATGGACCATGGCGATTTTTCACTCACAACCAATGTCACCACCGTCACCAATGACATTAGAATTGCTACGAAACGCGCTCTTTAACACTATATCACATTAAAAAGAAGTGTGTTCCACACTCGCAGTCATGGCTGCGAGCAGTACTGGCTAACACTCCCACACTTACATGCACAGATATAGTACCCAATAAAGTGGACAGATGGATGACCTCTGCTGAAGCTTATTGGTAGAGCATCCGACGCATTATACGAACGTTGTACATTCGCTCCCTATGGGCGGCATGTTGTCTTTTCATTCACCTTAATTTCTTTACATCATATATCACAATTACTACGTTACAGTTAAAAGACTACAAATAATGTCCCCTATGCCTTCCTTGACTTCTTGACTGTTGATTTCATGAGGTTGTGTCTAACAGTAGTCAAGCCCTTGATGACTTCCTGCTTTGTCGTCTTTTTTTTTCATTTGTGCCATAAAAAATTCCATATTGTAAGTTTACCTCTATATTCCATTCCTTCTTTGTCTAAACAACGATAATGGTGTAAAAAAGGACAAAAATATTTTAGCAAAGTGGATTCCTCAGCTAATTTATGTGTGGTGAGTAAGGAGAGAGAAGAAAGGCATTCAAGAGTTGCTTGTTGGGCAAGTTGGTACATACTTTAACTTTAAGAAAGCCACTAAAACGTCGAAAAAAGGAAAAACTGAAAGGCGGAAGCAGAGTCATTGAACACAGAGGTGGCTACTAACAACTGACGTTTATTTAAAAAAAACAGCTCCTCCTAAGTCCGTACAGAGCATGCGCAATAGCACCCTACTAGATCACTGTGCCAATCTTACCCATGAAAGTCACGACTGTTCAAGAACTCTTTCCTGGTCACAAACGAAACAAAAGCTGCGCTTACACATTTTTCCGGACCAAGTTTCCAAATAAGGTGCGCCTCAATTTTTTATCTTTCATGCTGCGTCTTAGCCTTACCTACAATGGGTGTACAATCGCACTGCTTACATTGTAGCGAAAGGTTACCACCAGTGCCAGAGGGTAGATTTACATGCAAACGAACGTTAATACATCGACCAGATTGTCCAATGTATTGCTTATCACAACTAAGCGGAATGCTATACACCACACGTGTCACATGCGCAGTTGATATTTGATGTCGCATTCTCCGCTTTGTGTGCCGTGCTGCGCAACCCTGTTACACAGACCTGCAAGTTTTGCTTGGTGCGGAACAGACCAATCTGGTATCATTTCAGGCAGCAACCTTTTTCAACCTGTGTGAGATATCATGTACGTACGGCATAACCACCGGGTTCTTTTTCTTATGGTCTCGAACATCACAATCACTACTGTGTTTCAATCTGAGATGCTATGAACAAATATTCAGCCACAGTGCTACGTGATCAAAGTCTTAGGATAGCCTGCCGCCAGAGCCTGTATTGCTGCTGAACAACGCTATATTGCATTTGATGGGTGCAGCTCCTAGCCACAGCATTTGAGAAACATAAACTGGCGATAGCCCTTTTAACTAGTTTAGAGTAGGAGGTTTCACAGGAGTGATCGTGATGTTCGAGACCATAAGAAAAAGAACCTGCTAGTTATGCCGTACGTACAGAGTATCTCACAAAGGCTGAAAGAGGCTGCTGCCTGAAATGATACCAGATTGGTCTGTTCCGCACCACGCAGACTGGCAGGTCTGTGTAAGAGGGTTGCGCAGCTCGGCACACAAAGCAGAGAAACAAACGTGTCAACTGCGCATGTGACACATGTGTGGTGTATAGCACTCCACTTAGTTGTGATAAGCAATACATTGAACAATTTGGTCGATGTATTAACATTCGTATGCGGGAGCATGGAAATCTACCCTCTGGCAGTGGTGGTAACCTTCCGCTACAATGTAAGCAGTGCGATTGTACATCCATGTTTGGAAATGTATCCGTTGTAGGTAAGGCTAAGACGCAGCGTGAAAGGGAATAGATTGAGGCATACTATATTTGGAAACTTGGTCCGGGAAAATGTGTAAGCGCAGCTTTTGTTTTTTTTGACCAGGAAAGAGTGTGACTTTCTTGAACAGTGGTGACTTTCATGGGTAAGATTGGCGCAGTGATCTAGAAGGGTGCTTTTGAGCATGCTCTGTACGGACTTATAGGAGGAGGTGTTGTTTCGAAATAAATGTCAGTTGTTAGTAGCCACCTCTCTGTTTAATGTCTCTGTTTCTGCCTCTCAGTTTTTCCTTTTTCGACGTTTTAATGGCTTTCTTAGGGTTTAAGAAGAAAGGGAGTATACGGAAAAAGTGCCTAACTCACATTTCGTGAAAATGTGCACATATATAAATGCTTCGATGGAAACAGTGCAGGAAAAAAGATAACATGAAAGTATGTGGCCTAAGAGGTTCTCGTGAAACTATAGGTCAAGAAACTGCAGCTGTTTCTAGTCTAGAACGGTGGTTTTTCTTTCCACTCCCTTTATTCTCTTCTTTAACCCTTGCACCACTATCATCAACAGAAGAGCAGGTAGAATTATGAAAAACACAGTTTGTATACTTCCAACAACATTTTTTAAGTGCAGTTAGGCAAGACAGTGATCATATATAAACAAAGCTAGTACATATGCATGCAGTTAAGAAACTGAACCTCCATTTCAAAGGGCCAGGTTGAACATATGTGCTCATGTGTGTCCCTTGACCAGCTTCTAATTTTGGCTGCTGCAATCTATGTAAGATAAAGTGGTCAAGGTTCCTTCTGGTGATGTGCTGACAAGCAGATGAATTACACTGACAAGATTTAGCTGGTTTGAGCTTGAACCACTAATGTACAGTGCTTAAAGGGGCAGTGCCACCAAATCTTGAGCCAATTTTGAGGCCATAAAAAGCCTGCTGTAGGCTTCCTTTGTATGCAAAGACACTCAGTACGATGTGTTGGACACAGCAAACGCTAAGAATATATTTTAATTCACTTCCAAAGTATGCTCTAGGCAAGGTTGCAGGCTGCAAACTGCGTAGTCCTTTAAAGAGCGGAAGCTGCCACCCCCCACACACGCTAGGCACAAATAAAATCTGACAATACATTTTTCCTGAAGACAGGCCACCAGAGTGAAGTTTCGCTGCAGCAAAATAATTAGTACTGTATATTTACGCCCAATGCAAGCTGATAACAACCATCAAATGCACTGCAGTGAGAACACACAGCAAGGGGCACTTTGGCCCGTTATATCTCGTTAACAAAGCGAAGGAGGACATATGATATTAAAACCGTGCATTGACTGACATAAGCGCTTTTCGATAAAAAAATTTTCGTCAAAATTGAGACCGGGTTTTTTTTTTTTATTTTGTTTTTTTGAAAATGGGCCTTTTTGAAAAAAACTTGCTCTTTTAACTATTTTTTTTCTTTTTTTTTACGCTGCTTGTAGGAAAGGGATCTTTCGCAGAATTATTTCAAAGGCCTTTTTCTATATGTGACACAGTTCTGAAGTTTCTGTGTAAAATAGCAAACGGGCGAAGACGCATCAAACTTAGCAAACATTTTCGATTTGGGCCGTGTTTGCCATTTTTTTACATTTTTTTCCGTTTGGAGGACAGCTTCAAAAAAGCGTGGATGTAGTTCACAGTATTGCCCATTAAAACCAAGATAAAACATTTTCGACGCCACATTTATAGTTCGCATTAAATTCAGCCGCGAAATCCAAAAAATATTGCGGTGAGCAAAAACAAGACGCCCGCGCCGCCACCTTCAAATATCTTTTTCTCGCGCTCGGAGCGTTTTTCGGAAATAAAATTTTCGGTTCCGTGCACTTCGAATGTGCCCGCATAACATATAAAGAACCCAGACAAAACAAAAATATCGACCGGACATGCATGTTCGATCTCTCGTGGAATCACTCTGCGAAATAAATAGACTGCGCATCGAGGCACTGTGAAAGGCTTCAAGATTGAATCAGTGTTTTGAACAAGTGAGCTAGGCAGGCTAGACTCTCCTTGTGTAAAGCCGGAGGACTCGATTAGCATCACTTCTCGGGCCCAATTTGCAATGGTGTAATTGTATCTACAATTTCACAGGCCGCGGCCACATCTATTCTTTTGTCACAGCTAGTGGGCTTTACATTCGCCACAGAGACCACAGACGTCAGAATTAGATTACTGGCCTATCCCTGCCAAGTGTTGTTGCTGTTGGCGCACGGAGCTGGACTTCGCCTGCCTCACCTCAAGCTGACCAATATGAAGATCTACGTCGAACGACATACTGGCGCCAGCCTGAAGTGAAAAGCAAGACCATAAAGCGGTGGAAATCAGTACAGGTGCATAAGTATCGTAACATTGCCAGTGTCAGTGGTTAGTCCATGTCACCGGGGAAAGGTGGGGGGCAGTAACCAACGCATCAACAGAACCAAAATAGCAACGAAACGGCACGGCGTAAGTTAGTGACGACACGATCTTTGTCTTTTTAGCGGTCCCGGTGCAACAGCTAGCCCTCTCGATAAATCCCACAAAACGGCTGAAAAGCAAGTTTAAACTACTTACCTATACAATGTCTCCAGTCGCTGGTCCATTTCGGTGAAAATCGTGGACAAAACAATGTTTGGTCCATTTCGGTGAAAATCGTGGACAAAACAATGTTTCTGGCGCTATTCTGCCACTTTCCACACTTCTTTCGCACCTACATTGCGCGAGAAAGAATTTCAACCGATCTCAACCAAACCACCATAAATGCTTTTTGGATTTGGCCATGGATTGATTTGGCTTAGTTCGAAGACGAGAAAAGGCGTTCGTGTAGTGGTGGCGCGGTGTTCAAAAAGTTCAACGGCGTGGCCTGCGTGGCGTTTGGTGTAAACAACTTTTTTCAGCAACACCGAGCAAGCGAAAAGATAAAAAAAAAGAAAAATCATTTTCCAGTTCATCAAGATAGACTCAATATTATTTTATTGTGGGGTCTAAACTATGTCGTTAGTTCTTTAGACTCCCGAATAATTTTTGTAGATAGAAGAAGGCATTGCGTTCACGCACGGAGTCTATGTGCTGAGGTGTTTAATAGCATCACTGAAAAAACTTTATAAATATCCTTTGAAAATCCATCAGTGGATGTCCATCGTACATTCGTAAAAGCTCCAGAAACGGATGTCCACAATGGGATGCCTAGCGTACGTCCTTCGGCCATCCCATCTTGGCAATGGATATTAGGCGCTTCCACGGATCTTGGGCGGATATCCGTGGTTGCTTGGGTTCGTAACTCCGCGAAGAGCTACCTACTCAAGAGTAGCATATCGTCATCATAAACGGTTTTTACCTACAAATTTAAAAAAAAAAGAAAAAAGAAGAAAAGCAATCGTGGACACCCAGACTGAGCTCAAATGGCAGCTGGCGAACTGGACTAATTGGTTGACGTGACTGGAATTTTGAGACTAATAAGAAATATATGAAGATATCGTAACTCCTTGAACCTAGACAGTGATTACTAGAGACCGGATTATAGGCAAATGCCTATTTTGTTCCTTGCTTTCCTATCGTGCCACTTTGATATATGAGCATGAATTAGAGGTTAAGAAAGGCTTTTATAGTGTTTTTATAGTGCCTATAAATGCCTATTTTTGGCGTTCGGGCCTAAATGTCTATAAGTGGCTATAAAAGCCTATTTTCAAAATCGGCGCCTATATGAACACTATTTAAGCTCAAATTTCGTTTTCGAGTGCGGTTTGAGACCGATATTCATGTCACAGGACAACACTGACCTTTCCGAACTCTATGAGGTTCAACCAAGTCCACTAGTTCAACCAACTTCCGAAAAACAACCGCTAGCAGCAGTGAAATGGCACGCGGCGGCCACCACACGCCGCAGCGCTGACATGGCGCGAGTGGTTGGAGGAGGAGAGGAACAGACGCTATTTGTGCAGCCTTAAATAGGAGCACGTCTCAGAGTCTGTAGGGTAATGGGGAGAGTGGAGTAAAGATGGGAGAAAGAGAGGAGAGCGGCGTCCATGGCTGAGGACGCGGCGAGCGGCTTTTACACACGGTTGTTCAGTGTACCGAAGGAATTGACGAACCGCCCTGAAGACCTGGGTGTGGCGGTGTTATATATGGAACAGGAGGTCCCTCCGTGTAGCCGCGGGAAGGTGGAGAACGAATGCGAAACCGTGGAGAGCCGGCAAGGGGGAAAGGAGCGTGTGGATCAAAATGTGATGTGCACGCGTCTTTTGTTCTGTTTGCAATTTACTTCTTAAAAGGCCCCTCACCAGGTCACACAAGAAATTGTAGTTAGACACTGGAAGTTGTTGCGTGCCCAATTAAGAGCGTTGCACCACGAAAAATTTTCACATTGGTTCGTTACGAGCCACGAAAACATAATGCGAAAAGGCAGTCTTGAAACCCTTGCCACTCGCCCCGTGTAGCCATCACAAGCCTAATTCATTTTCTGCCCTCTTCGGCATCGGAGCCGGAGGATCACATGACGAATATGCATCAACACGTCATGCGCAAGCAAGGTGACGTGCGTATGACGTGCTCGAGCCTGCCCGGGCACGTACACCCTCAATGTTGTGTCGTTTCAACGTTCTCGGTAGCGTATTGCCTGTTTCTGTGGGATGGATCTCTTAGTGCGCGTACGATTGGAAAGGCTGGCACGGATAATGTATCCTTACCGCGATACACCGCGTCGCACCGCTGGAACTACTGTCAGAGATGATGCACGAAAAACACGCCAAGCATCGTCAGGGCTGGCGCCGGAACGGCGAGAAGACGAACGCATGCGAAACGGAGGCCGATTAATGATGGCATCGAGCTGCGATTCGAAATAAAAATTAAAATAAAAATAAAAACGCACTCACATTTCGTTTGAGTGTTTTATTATTTCTCTCGCATTTTATTCATCTGCTCAACAACAAATTACACATGTCGCCTCGAATAATTCTCGCAATGTCACGTGCTACGCTCTCAATCAGGTCCCGCTTGAAGTGCTGGATATAGCCAGGAAACGGGACATTTTCCGTCTGGTTTTCTGGATACAGCCAGCATTTAACCAAGAACTGATTAAGAGTGTACAGTGAGCGACGTCAGAGCACCAATGTCTACGTAAAAGACCGACATAAGAGCAGGACCATTCCTTGTTGTACGTCACTCCCTCCATCTTGGGGCGCGCCCCCGCGAGTAGGGCAAGTGGCGTTCAGTTTGAAATTTGCCGTCTTTCCGCGACGCGTAGCGTTGCAAATCTTGGCAGACGTGATCGTGAGCGCCCAGTGCATGCACTGCACTTGTCAGCTCAATATGCTCAAACCTAGTGAGGGGCCTATTAAGGTGTTCACCGACAGGTGAGAAATCGATACGCGATTACACCCGGCTAATACGAGACATCCCTCCCTTCTGGTCTTTTAGCGGTGTGACCATCTGCTTTTGTGCTGCCCTTCTCAGCCACGACGGAAAGAAAGAGACCCAGGAGTGTGTTGATTGGACGGTGGACACTTGACCCGCCATGCTAAACAATAAAAGGAAAGACTGTGCGTGCGGGATATACATGGCTATGTTCAACCGTTGGCGCATTTGTGCTATCATAAACAATAACATTTCTTGCTTCCTGTCGTAGATATAGGTCGCGCACGTCTTTGTTTGAAATTATTTGTGTTTATGTGAAAATTTATTGTGCCTATATGGATGATTTTAGAGGCCTAAAAGCGTGTTTTACCCGCCTATTTTTGGCGCCTAAAACGCGCTTTTTTAGTGCCTAAAAATCCGGCCTCTAGTGATTACCTACTGAATAGAAAACCCCTAGCAGGTATGTACCCAGAAATTGGGCAAACAAATAATTAAATTAAAGAAAAAAATAAATAAATGAAATAAATTAATTCATTAACATATGTGTAAATAAATAAATAAGTAACTAAATAACCTGCACACTGCACTTCTGGCCCATGCAAATTGAGGTGAAATTGCTTTAAAAGAGCATGTGATAAAATTAAAGAATTATAAATACAAGTGTAAATAGATAAATGAAATAAATATATCCGTGTGCTACGCAGCTTTGCCGGTCATCCCGCTTCACAGAGTAGAATGACTCATGAATTGTTTATTAATGCAATAGTGTTAAAGAGGTCGTTTTGCAGAAATTGCGGTGTCGGTGTCGGCGGTGGCAGCGTCTTCATTTGTGAGCGAAAAATCAGCGCTGTCCGTGAGTGAAAATTTGAGGTAGGTGCATTTAATAAAGAAATTATGAAAAATCTTCAGTTCAGGTGGGACCCGAGATTCAAATCCTGCGACCCCTAGCTCTGTGGGGCGATGCATTTAGCCGCTGGCCCACCATGCATACATCACCAAGCGTACTAACGGTAAGCTATTTATATACACCATTTAGTGTTAGTGGTACGCACATCTCGGAGATTCTTCTGCGGCTTGACACAACAGCCGTGGCGCAAGGGGCCCACGGCTGCGCCTTTAATTTCTGAATAATAAAGTTTATTCCTTCTCCTTAAGCGGCATTGTACCGCTGTGTGGCCAGGCTTCATCACGTCGCACGCATGGATATTGGACGTGGAGGGCATCCACATTGTGGCTTTTCTTGCAGCACGGTTTAGGTCTTCACCGCGAAGCGAAGCCAGGCTAAAGATTGGGAAGGCGATACGAACATTGTCCGATTACGCTATCATATTCTACTCTTGAAAGCAACGCTCAAGCGTCCTCCAAGTCTTTTTTAGCCTTATAATTAACAGAAAAGGTTTTAAAATTATAAAGCTTTTCAGGAATTAAGAAAAAAAATAAAGAAAAAACTAAGAATTTTTTGTAGGCTTGTGCGAATATTCGAATGCTTCGAATATTCGAAAGATTATTACACTATTTGAATTCGCTTCGATTCGAATTTAAATTATTGAAAATTTCGAAGTGTTTGAAATGAACGATCGAATAGATGCCTATTATTCCGCATGTAACTCCCCCTGTAAAGGTGGTTTCGCTGCAGTAGAGGGATGCTAAGCTGTGAAAGCACCTATCCAGGTGAATATTAGTTCGCATGTAACTCCCTGTAAAAGTGGTTTCACTGCAGTGAAATCGTGAGAAGCCGTGAAAACACGTATTCAGGGAAAATCCGCACTGTCGAGAAACCCCACTTCAAGGTTAAATGAAAATACTATTACCCTCACATCGATTCATTTTGTAGGTTTAAAAGCTTGTTATACCGACTCACATGCTCTAAGTATAGTAAATTTTAATATGTAACATATTTTACAGGCTATCACTTGCATTCTACCGTAAGTCAAAGTCCTGCTACTATTCAATGTTGTTTCCACTTTCTTTGAAGCAAAAATATGGCATTTGCGCAGGTCTTGTTTCAATTTTTAAAAAATATTGTGCTGGTTAGGTGACGACAAATATGCCCATTTTTCTTTCTAATGTGCGATTTATACCATTCGAATTCGATTCGAAATTATTCCACCAAAATCACTATTCGCTTCGAACCTAAAATTCACTATTCGCACAAGCCTAATATTTTGTGGTTCTGTGCGTTATTGAGGTGATCGTTGTGATGCGCGCACCTTTGGATATGCTATGAGCAAAAAGGCGTGGTCCATAAATTAGCAGAATGGAAAATAGGACTTCAGTTTTACAAGATATTTATGAAGTTTGCCAGATTGTCCATTCTGTAGCAGTTTACAGATGTCTACAATACAAGTTTTAAGCTTAACTGATGGACTAATCTAAAAAGATTTCTTCACATAGGAGCCCCTACGTGGGCAAGTTGCTACAGGGCAGGGCAGCCAGGTGGAAACATGAAAAAACATGCATAACACACGTATATATAGCAATAATAATTGTATCACCTACTTCATACTCTCATTAGTATCATAACAGGTGACGATAAAGGACAGTACATAAATAAAACCATGAGTACAGGGGTGCATGTGTGGGAAGCTAAATTCAGGCAAAATGTAGCTAGACACCCCTAATTATGTTAAGAAAAAAAAAAGAGAGAGAGAGAGAACATGCGCGTAATAATGTCTTTTTCAAAAATAATGTTCGCCTTCAGTGTTTCATATTATATAGCTGCACTATGTTTTCTGAAAACAATAGAATGTTGCTGTACAGATAATTAATCCACAAGAAAGACACTGGGGCTTCATACAAATGTATTAAACAACAATAACCACTTCCTTGGGGCCTATAGTCCTGGAAAATATTATGACTGCTGTGAATGACCTTCATAGAAGTATTTCTTGGCATGGCCCCTCACAGCTGCGGGTGTTACTTTGATTGTGAACAAAAAAAAAAATTCTTAGCACAGGTTTTGAGCCAGAGTACTTTCAGCAGCGCACATTATTTTCAGGAGTAATCGAAATGGGTATTCTCATTTCTCATGAAAATTAATATATCGCGATAGCGACGAATGGACCAAGCTTCTCAGTGGCTGCTTTGAAATGAACGAGTTCGTGGATTTGAACATGGCGCCAATCGCGCTAAAGCACGGCGGCCGCGATTTGGCAGCAATGAACAATTTTACTTAACGGTGTTGTACCAAAATATTTACAGTGCGAATATTAAGTAAAATATAAAATAATTCTTTTAATAAATGAGTTTTTTATTGATGCCGTGTATTATTTTTAGAAGAGTTTTTTTAGCAATAAATTTGTTTAGTGGCGCCACCAACGTCCTATGACGCAACTGCGACTCACGCGCGCTCTTCAAGGCGCTCAACCTGTTATTGGCCTGTTATTGAGGTTTTGCCGGCATCCAAATTCATTATAGGGGCTAGATTAAGAAGAAAACTGATGTTACATGAATTTTCGGCACCTGCAATAACGGCCACATCAGAATTCCAGCACTTAATTTATCCCTGGAATAGTAAAATATGTCAAACTCGAGCAATGGAAGTCGCACTAACGAGACTGCGTTGTCAGACTCCACCGCTAAATTTATATTTACACAGAGCTGGTCTGGCAGCTTCCCCTCATTGTTCTTTTTGCAGAGTTCCTGAGACAACCGAGCATTTTCTCATTTCTTGTAAGAGATACTCTTGCTTGCGCAAAAATACTTTAGGTGCCATTTTCCGCCTCCTTAGGTTAGATTTAAATGCGCAAAATTTACTTTCTTTTGGGGCTTTGGGTCTGGGCCACAGTGACGGGAACATTGCTGATGCACTGCAGGAGTTCGTTAAAGGTTCAAAGAGATTTAAATGTTGAAATCAATCTTTGCTCCTACTTTTTACTTTTCCAAACTTCTCCCTCCTGCTTTTATTTTTTTTCTTAATTTAAATTAAATTCACCGCTTCATTGCTTTTCTTGCAGTTCATTATTATACTCCATTAATAATTTCTTCCTGTTGCATTCTTATTTCTTTTAAATAGACCAAATTTAACCTTTTATTAAATAGTTTTACAAAACTATCCGGTTCTCGGCCAATCCCCCAGCGTGGGTGTGCGCCACAGATTCAAGGATCTACTCTACTCTACGCTCAACCAACGTTTCAGCGGGCTTCAACGTGCTTCTCTTGCACGCCGGCCTCCCGCGCGTCGTGGACCAAGTTTTCTTGTGCATGCCGACAGATTTTGCTGCTACGCAGGATGGAGTACACTTGAGCCTCAGCTTTCGTAAGTGTTGTTGTTTCGTGTTTGAAAATCGTGCCCTTAATCGAAAACTTTATGATACAGCTATCGCGCGCAACAATGCTGTTAAGCCCAAGTTTTCTTTTTTGTCGCCAAGCCTCCGAGTGTAATCGGCCAAGTAATTCGTTTCGTGTTGATATACATGTGCCGATTGAGGACTGCTGGCTTCGTTGGGCATTTCTAATGGGCTACAGTAGCGAGCTTGACCTGTATGAATGCACGGCGTCAGATCTCGCTGAAATGCGAGTAATGACAGTTCGCCGACATGTAACCGTTGCTACGCTTTATATTATTTTTCAGGTAAGTAACAATATCCTAATTTTGGGGCAGCAAATAAACCGAGTCATCGTAGATGTGTTATTAGTGCGTGCAAGTCATTGCGTTCTGTTCAGCTGTACTCGTAAAATAACAGCGCAAAAAAATGGTGGACGAACACATAGAAACAAACGAGTGCTGACTTCCAACTCAAGTTGTGCGTTGGTTGAGTACTTCACTGCTTTTAGCCTATTTTGCATGTTTCATTTAAGTCGGACAACTGACGAATAAGAGCCGTGTATCCTTACGTGAAGGGTGCAGCAATACGGTAACCACATTGCTTGTTGACTAGATGGTTATAAATAAGTGACGTCCAGTCAGAACTTCAGACAGTATAAGTCGATTGGCAAAAGCGTGTGTTTCTGCTTATCGTTATTGAAAGTGCTACTTTACATTTTCTGATTCGTCTTGTATGTTTCAGTAGCCGTTACGACCCATTCAGCGTTCACAAATGCAACCTCTCACGTAATGGCAAGCCATGACACAGTGGTTGAAGGACTGCAGTTTCAGAGTGCAATCTGCAGCCAAAAAGGAAGTGGCACGCATAGCATCATGACATTATGCAAGTTATAAAATGCACTACATCTGTATTTACTCAGTCCTTGTTCTGACAAAAATTAACTTATTGCATTTAGAAAATTATTAATTTCAACCGAAAATTATGTCTTGGACTTTTCTACTAACATGCCCTATTTTCTAAATGAGCTGCCACAGCAAGGCAGCTTTATTTAACATCTGAAATCGAAACAAATGGACTTGTGTGAATGTGTACCTCCAGTTTTACTTGTAGAAGGCACATAATATTTTGGGCTGTGCTTGGCTCATTTTATTGATGAGTACTGCCAATTCAGCATGTACCCCTTGCGTGATTTTGCCCTAGCCACAGTGGAAGGCCCCGAGCAGGAAAGGTGCAGATTGATGCAATGCCCACTGTTTTCACAACTGTATGGCACAGTTTGGCCTGCTGCACTTCCAGTGTGTAAACAACGCATAGTAGAAATTTTGCAGCAGTGCAATCGCCATTGTGCATCAGAAACACCAGCTTCGTGAACATTCATACTCTTTATCGTTGTGCATTCAGTGGGCATTATTAGAATGCTCGGGGCTATGTCCGCCCCTCCGGCGTCCCTCCCGCGTCCGGCCACTTTCATGAAGTAGGGAAGCACCCACTATGCGAACTAGAACACTGTAGTACAATATAAGGCCGTCAACCACCACTACACTCACCAGTGTCATGGCCGAGAGCACAGAGAGGCTGCTTAGCAATGGCTAGGCAGGTGGTGTGTGTCGCCCAGGTTGACCCCATTCCTTGATCTTGCTTGCTTGTGTTTGCAGGGGGCTTCGTCCGTCCCTCCTTCCCGCGTCCCACACCTCCACAGCGCATGCGCGTCTCCTCCCCCCTCTCTCTCCTCTCCTACGCTCAACCCCTTTCTCTGCTCTAGGAATACTCTACTCTACGGAGCGGCGCCCGCGACCCGCGTCCTACACTCCCACAGCGCATGCGCGTCTCCTCCCCCCTCGCTCTCATCTCCTACGCTCACCCCCCTTTCTCTCCTCTAGGAATCCTCTACTCTACGGAGCGGTCCCCGCGTCCCACACCCCGACAGCGGATGCGCGTCCCCTCCCCCCTATCTCTCTTCTCCTACGCTCACCCCCTTTCTCTACTCTAGGGAGCGGCGCCCGCGTCCCACAGCGCATGCGCGTCCTCTCCTCCTCTCTCCTACGCTCAGCGCCTTTCTCTGCTGTAGGAATCCTCTACTCCACGGAGCGGCGCCCGCGTCCGACATCCCCACAGCGCATGCGCGTCCTCTCTCCTACGCTCACCCGCTTTCTCTACTCTAGGAATCCTCTACTCTACGGAGCGGCTCTCGCGTCCCACACCCACACAGCCCATGCGCGTCCCCTCTCTCTCTCCTCTCTTACGGTTCCCCCGTTCTCTCCTCTAGGATCCTCATCCTCTACGGAGCGGCGCACGACGGGTGGTGCGACAGCTGAATACTCCGCTGGGGGGCACCACGGTAGTTCCGCGTCATAAAAATGACGGAGCGCGCCTCATTCTCTCTCCTGTGCAGCGCTGCGATGAGCGCCCGGGCCGCTGCCGTGAAACGAGAGCGGCGACGTTTCTCCCGCTCAAGCTAACCATCTCCCCGCTGCTTTGCATCCACACATGGTTCCCTTTAGCGGGAGATGGAGAAGTTTCTTTCTTATGGTTTACAGGGCAGCATAAGGTGACTACACTGGGCTGGCTCAGTGAAACACAAGCGGCAATGCATAATGTTCATCATCAATCATAGGTCGGCAAACTTACCCATGAGTCGACTCGCTTAGACTCAGATCAGGCCGTAAGTCCGGGTGAGTAATATTTTGGTGAGTCTGAGCCCAAAGCACAAAATATATTTCTTGAGGGAGTAAGTTTTAAGTACCTCAAGCTCGCTTGAAAAAATAGCTATAGTGTTTATTACATGCACAACCACATGGTATAAATCACTGTTTGTATAGTTTACAGCATGCCGGAAAATCCCTTTAACTTAAGAGCTGTGCAGTGTGTGCGAAGGATTGAGTTGTAAGTACTATGCATTAAGTTTCTGTGCGTAGTTCAGCAGCTTGAACAAGGGGGTACAATATGGATTGGATATGGCTACAAAATTTTGAGGTAATAGTGCTTAATATTAACGGATAAAAACAAGCTATGCTATTCCTGCTTGTCTCGAGTACTCCAAGGAGAACATGCAATTTTAAAATTTTTGGTTCCTCTCAGTTTTTTACACTGTGGCTTATGTTTAACTGTTTTCAGTAAGGTATGTGGTTTTAGGGATGTACTTCCTTGTTGTATTGACATATTTAACTTCCAGGCTACTGAAAGACTGGCGTTTAAACATGCTGAAGGACATCTTTTATGCCCCACTGTTATCATGTAGTTTTGTGCCTCTACAATCCAGAAAAACCTCCTCCATTTGACGTAACATTAATGAGGACCAACAGATAATGAAGGCAACAAAAGTATCGGGGACGTTAATTGCGCTGTTTTAAAGGGCCAGTGAACAACTCCGAGGTCGAAAAATTGTTATAAAGAGAAATATGTGCACCTTTGCCATGTGAACATGCTGCCGCAAGAACTTTGCGAATACGTGCTAGAATAAGGAAGTTACAGGGGTTAGAACATCCGTTTCAGCTGGTTTCAAATTTTCGCATGACCTCGCCACCCTTCTCCGCCGTAGGGAGGGGGAGGCGTAGCCCGTCGTCGTGACTCCGCCCACTTCGGCAACGTGACACGACGTCAGTTATACGTCATCGGCGCACAGCCAATGACCGAGCAGGTCTTCCCTCACATGAACACGTATCATAGCGGCGCAGGGAGGAAGCGCGATGCGAAGAGCACCGTTCCCCTAGCGGTAAAGTAGCAAGACGCCCCTTTATCTCGGAGGCTTTCGTTCTGGCAATACCGTATCTCCCGGTAGTCTCGGGCTCTACAAAACAGCAGAGGGCAGCACAGGAAAATGAAGATGCGTACGGTGCGGCCGAAACTGCATCACCGCAGGGCCAAGGCGCCGTTTCGTAGGGCAAAGGACCAATCGACGAGCTCAGTGCCACGTCAAGTCACCGATCGGCGACCTTGCGTCAATGCGCGTACAAGGAGGATTGGTCAGGCGCAGGAAAGAAGCGCGGGAATTGTTTTTCGAAATGGAGGGTCTGCGCGGCGCGCACCACTGTAATATTCCGAAAACGTGATCGCCGCGGTCTACTGTACGAATGAGCGAGCTTGTTTGAGGGGTGTAAAAAAAAGTCGGAGCCTGTTGACGGGCCCTTTAACTGTATTTAGCAGTTACGATATAAACGTGAATAAGTGGACGAAAGGACAATTTGCAGCCAGCAGGGGCTGCAACTTTCGAATAACGCACCCTATACTCTACCAGTTTAGCTACGGTGGCAGTCATCCTCCTGTCTTCTTTAGCAGGTGTTTTTATGTCATGCAAACCTGAGATTGTTAGCGTCGCTCGTAGCCATGGCGGCGAGTGTGGAATACCTTTTTTTTGTCAGCTAGTGTCATGTAGGATGTGATTTCTTAACAAGCGGACAGCTGACCAATAATCCTTTGCATACTACCTGAATCCATGAAGTCTGCCAGATTGAGACCCTTGGTATTAATGAACGAAAGAAGGGAATTTTTCAAAGACTCGTTCCTTTGTTGGACACAAATGGAAACCAAGAGATAATGAAGCCAAGGAAAGTATAAGCAGGTTTTTGGGTGTAGCGCCACATAATAAATGGTAAGAAAGAGGATGACAGGAAAGAGGCGCACTTGCAACTAAGCTTTATTTTGCGTCGGTTGCAAATATAAAGCCAGGAAAAACACCACGTGTTCCGATGACACTGCCACATTGTAAAAACCAGGTAACCCTTGTTCCCTTGTAACCCTTGTCCCTTGTAACCCAGGTAACCCTTGTACCCTTGTTCAGAAAGTATAAGGGACATTAATCGTACTGTTTTAACTATAATGTAATAATTACAATACAAACGGGAAAAAGTCCAAGTGGATGAAAAGACAACTTGCCGTCGGCAGAGACCGAACCTGCAATGACTAGATAACATTCCAAAACTCCATATGGTGTTATTACTAATGAATACAGAGGGGAAGTTCAGATGTCCTGACTCTGACCCCTTTTCCCCTTAATTCTTGAAAGCTGAGTATGGGTGTTGCCATCCCATATTATCAATCAATCAGTCAACTTTGTTTCATCTATTTCAAAAGCAGACAGAGGAGAGGCGAAAAAAGGTGTCTTTCGACTTGACGAGCCCACAGCTGCTATCACAAGGGTTCAAGGCAGCACAGACACTACATATTTCATACCATTCAATAAACTAACCAATAATAGTTATATAGATGCATCATATGGAACATACACGTGAGTAGAGCTGACATCGGTAAAGGAAGATGGGGAATATAATTAGTCACTCACGTTTCCAAATTTATTACAGATATAGAGCCTTATGTATCGGGCATCTCATAAGCTGACCCTCCCTCTCCCCCCCCCCCCCCCTGGACAAAATCTTGTATCTGCCTTTGAGTGTTGTCAGTGTTAAGAAAACCAGCCTATGAACTTGATTGACTGGTGCATTTGGTGTCACCTGTTGTGTTAATTACTGCTTTCACTTTCTTGAAGGTGCCACGCAGAATGTTCATGCTGCGAATGAGTTAGCCATGGAGGCAGCAATTCGGGAATGGCTGTGTCATGCCCCGGCAAGGCACAGAACTACAACAAAAGGTAATAAAGGTCTAAGTTTAATAAACTTAAAAGGACTGACAGCCAGTTTCTGCAGTGCCCAGTTTTTTTCTGTTACGATCAAAGCCCATTGGTCAGAGTGTCCAATCGAACTGTGTACTGTAAATGGGAAGCGCCATGGAACATTTATCAAAATTTTTCTTCCTGCAGTGAGGATGAAGTCGTGCTTGGAAAACATGCTGGCAACTGTGGTATGTGAGCGTGATGACTATCATATGCCAGCATTTGTGAGAGGTGGTGGCATACATCAGTAGTGCTAATCATCCAGTGCTAGCACCCATTTACAGTAAAATTAGTAGATGGCCTTTGGTATCTCACAGAGAGACCATGCAAACTCGCCCAGAAAAACCCACTTACTGAAGCGCTCAAGTGCTTGTCCATGCAATGAGGGGCACCACAGTTTGCAACACGTGTGCTGTTCCACTCGTTGCTGCGACGGCAGCTTTGCTTCTCTCAGCGATTCCACTCCTGCGCCAACTGCGCCAAAGTGCGCCAAATCAGATTTACTGCGCCATCCTGATAATATCAACGAAAATTGCGCCAAACTGCGCCAAAGTCTCAGATTTGCCGGCGCGTAAAAACATGTGCAGCGTGTTGTCGGGGCGACCAAAGTCACAGCCACGTACAAAGAATTATTCCGCTGAATAAACAGTGGTCGCGCGTGCGTCCCAAGTAATCCACGATGCTCTGCTCGGTGCCGACGCAGCTCCTGTTGTGCAAGTCGGCCCAACGGCAAAACACGCTCTCCGCAGAGGCTCGTGACGTTTTGGCCAATCGGTAGCGTGTAAGTGTGGCGGCGATTCAGCGACGGATGTCGTCCGTTCCAGAAACGCTGCTGTTAGCTCGTTTCAAGAGTCGCACTCCCCGTAATTAAAGCAATTTTCACTAATAACTGCACGCGTACCACCAGAATGTCTGTCACATCTATTGCTGGACATTGCGGAATGAAATCTGGGAACGAATAGATTTAAGGAACGATATCGAATTTTTTCGTGCTTCGCGTCCATGTAGAAGAGCACGGGAACGGTGAGAGCGCGTTGACACTTTTCCTCAAATATACTTTATCCTAGGATCTTCATCCAGAAGAGCTTTTTAGGAGCGAAGCTCCTTAGGCCGGCACCCCGCCGTCGCCGTTGAAGCTCCCTGGCACGGTGCCAGCTGTGGCGTCTCCCCCTCACGCGGGAGGATAAATGAGCTTTACGAGTGCTGGAACGCGGATGGCGGCTGCACGATTCGTGAAGCGCGAGAATACGAACTCATGCGAAAAGGAGGCAGCTTAGTCTCCCTCTCCCTCTTTCTTCGTCTCTGCGCTCTCCCCTGAAACCGGCGAAAGCGCTTTCGGGCACCGAGCGCAGCAAGACGCTCTGCGCTCGCAAGCAAGGCGCGTGGCGAAAAAAAAAAAAAAAAAAAAAAGAAAAAAAAAAAAAGAAAAGAAAGAAAAGAAAACTTCGCGTTTAAAAGAAGCCAGCGTTCTCCCTGTGCCACACGCACGCTCTGCTGCCATGGACGGCTACAGTTTCCTCCGTGCTACCATCTCTTCCTTCCTCCGACAGTAGACCCATTGCGGGTTCGACATTTTCTGCGAGTACTGGAAATACGACCTACCCGATGTGGTCATCTTCAGCGAAATCTACTTTCGCAAGATCATTGGCATCAACCGAGACACCGAAATGACAATCTGCCTTGCATCCTTCGAATGGTTAAACAGTTTCAAAACGTACATAGTCACTTGCGTCCCATTTCTAAGGAGCTTCGCTCATCGGTTGTATTCGTACACGGAACAACTGCTAATTTTTCGTAATTCCTTTCACCAGCACATCCGCGTTTGTAATCGCTCTTTCGAGAGATGCCCCTAAAAGGCCCTGCCCTTTCGATCTCGTGAAGGCTAGGGTCCCAATTCAAAGTTTTCGCTTGCTTTCTTAAAACAGTCATCTCATTAATAAAAGCATGCCTGCTGGTCGGGGAAGCCGCAATTCTGTTTTAGTACGCGCAGCTGTCAATAGCGGGCCCATCGCTGTCGGCCCTGGTGTTGGAAGGCTCTCTGTGAAGTTTCTACGCCCCTCACTTTCCAGGATCAACAGCTGACGGAAAAAAAAAAATCATGGAATCGCATTCATAGTAAAAGAACTCGTTGTTGGGCTAGTTGGTTGCTCATTTCCAAAAAATAATTAGAGCACAAGCAGACGGCACATTCACACACGCACGCGCCCACACACCCAGGTGCGTGTTTGGTGCCTGGAGTTGTGCGTGTGTGAATGTGCCGTGTGTTTGCGCTCTAATTTTTATTTTTTGGAAATCGCATTCATTGCTTTGTTCTGGGGGGGGGGGGGGGGGAGGCTAGCTGCGTCGCTCGAAGGGCGCAGTCGCTGGCGCGCGCTATCTCGAGACATCGTGAGACTGCTCGGAAACTTGCTCTGCTCTCAACGCTTACATCGCGGTTAAAGAACTGACAACACGAAAACCGCTTCGGCACCGGGAATGGCCATATTCCCAATAACCAGCGTTCTGTTGAGTTACACGAAATCGGGTCCAAAAAGCTGCTGGCGTTGCTTCGTATAACAATACAATTTATTAGTTTCGTTTAAGCTCTTATCAATGAATGCGATACCAACAAATTGTATTGTTATACTAACTAAGGCTTGACGTCATCCGCGAGAAGCGCTAGCGGCGGGGTCGCCATTTTGAAGGTCCGCGCACTGGCCGCACGCGCAAAAAGCTTGCTGCACGCGCTGTGTTCGAGATCCGTAGGGCGACTTGGATGACTAGAGACCTCCGGAACATCTCTTGCACGCCGATGCATGTGCCGCACGGACGGCGAGTACGAACGGACCTCCAAAATGGCGCGGCGATGGTGTTGCCGCCTTGCGGATCAAGGCTCGATCAGTAGCCGCTCCAGGGAGAGAAGCACTTTTCGCACAGTCTATTCGCGTTGAGAGCACAACACGTACAAGGGTATACGAGCCGTCTGTGATGCCTGCCGAAACAGCGCGCCACCGATTGCGACCGCGCCCTTAAAGTCAAAGTTCAGTGTTGTTGCTGTAACGACACAACTCAAGCTCCCCCCCCCCCCCCCCCCCCGCCCCTCCCATTGCGTTCCTTCATGCTCTTTGAAGGCGGACGGGGCGTTCCTGTCTGCTTGAGTAGCAATCGATGGCAGGCCGCGCACGCGGGGTGATGTTATCGCATGCGCCCTCCGTGCAACGGACTTAGGTCGGCTCTTTTTATCTCTGCTTCAGCCACGTTCGTCGCCCCCGCTCGCGCGCTCTTACCCGCGTGTAAAACATACGATGCGCGGGGGGATGTTATCGAATTGCACATTACACAAAACATGACGGCGGCGGCAAAAGCCAGTCGAGAATGTGCATATAATTGCTATCGCAAGAAAAAGAAATTGACTTTCGCCTTCGCGTCGTCTTTGGCGAATGCATGAGGTACCCTGTGAGTTTTCTTTTTTTTGCACTGTTTTCTAGAGGGCACTACAGGGGGTTTTCGGTGTACAAACAGAATGCCTTAGCCATATACAACTTCGCTGCAAAAGGAAAACGAAGTTTGTTAAATCATGTAGTCCACCGTTGAGCGCACTTTCTGACACTTTCGCGAAGCTCGATTGAAGCGGATCTCCATATCCGGGCAACCCTGCACATGCGCATACGATAGTCAGGAAGCACCGTGGGAATGCTCTTGCTCCAGCACAGAAATGCCTCAGAGAGAGGGAAGGGAGTGTCGAAGGAGGTTTGCTTTATGAGGCTAGCTGAGTGACGTCATGTTACGCCCAGCAATATAATTGATCGTGAAGAAAAAATTACACCATCTCCCGCTAAAGGGAACCATGTGTAGATGCGAAGCAGCGGGCGCTAACGCTTACACTGGCGGTGGCGTTGACGCTGGCGCTCATCGCGGCGTTGCGCAGGAGAGAAATCTGGGGAGGCGCAATCACGCAGTGATGGACCGGTGTTTCCTACTGGAACATGCCAATCACTGCTAATGGGCAATGAGAGACAGAAGACTCCGATTGGACACAGAGACCCGCAGTCCGCTTTTAGTTAACGCGCACGCTGCGAATTTTTATCGTTCGACAACGCACAGGAGAAATCTCCCACCGACACAACCTTGCAGGTCACGATCCAGTGCCTATATATACGGGGTGGCCAGTGAACGGTTGTGTAGCGCGAGCAGTCGGTTTTTTTCAATCAAGAAACTCGCTAGCAGACGCTGCCTGCGTCGGCGTTGAACGGTTGTGCAGTGCGAGCAGTCGGCTTTTTCAATCAAGAAACTCGCTAGCAGACGCCGCCTGCATCGGCGTTGCGAGGCGAGAGAGGGGGGAGCGTAAAAGAGGAGAGAGGGGGGAGGTGACGCGCATGCGCAATGGGGGGTGTAGACGCCGCGGGAGGGATGCCTAGAGGAGAGAGAGGGGGGAGCATAGGAGAGGAGGTGCGTGGAGGGGGCTTGCGCATGCGCAGTAAGGGTGGTCACGCCGCACACCACCACCACCACTACCGGATTGAGCTTCGCCATAGGCACCGGGCGCGGGGACTGGTGGCGCCTCTTTCGGTGGCGACGGGGAACTAATGGAATGGGAGCATGGCCTCCGAGATTAGCCGGCGGCGCGCCGTTGCTCCGGCCGTCCCATTCGGCGCTTCGCCCAGCGGAGAAGTGTAATTTTGTCGCCTCCTGAAGGCGCCGCGAGGTGGCGATCTTTCCCCATGTGTCGAGCGGCGCTCGTCTGCCCGGCATAGCGTGCGATTTCAGTAATTCCAGTCACGATATCAGCTGTGTTGGCACGTTGTTGCCTATTTGAGAGAGAGAGAAATAACATTTATTTATACATCCGGCGTGTAGGAAGTCACACGTACGTTGTAAGCACGCAGTCAACGTGCATCCACGCCTTATTGCAGCTACAAAGAAGTTCGGGTACGTTATTAAAAAGTTACTGCTTGCTTTTGTATGCAACTTTAGTGGTCGTTTAAAAGCCGATTTGGGCAACAAAGGATGCTAGCGCGGAATATTTAATCTGGGTTGCATGAAAGCTTGCCGAACGGCGTTTTCCAAGTTGCCGCGAAATATGACAACACGTAGGTGTGCTTTTTTAGGAATGAAGCTCCTTAGGCTCTCACCATGTCCGTTGTCGAAGGTCTGTCGGACCGAAACACAGGTGTTACATCTACCGTACATAGAGCGTTCATGGCGCGCATATAGGTTCAAAATAGACCGTACTCTGTCCGTGCATCTGTCTTTCCGTCCGTCCGTCCGTCCATCTGTCTGTCCGTCCGTGCGTCCATCCGTGCATCTGTCCGTCCAAACATCCGTGCACCTGTCCGTACGTGCATCCGAGCATCCGTCCGTCGGTCCGTGCATCCGTCCTTGCGTCCGTCCCTCCGTTCGCGCCGTGGAACGGTGCCAGGTAGCCGCCGGGGCGCGAACAAACGCCTGTCGCGTCGCACTCTACAGCGTTCGCGCTTTGCTTGCGAAGCGTCGGCCCAGCGTGTCCATTCATGCAAGGAGGGAGACGCGCGCATCGCGTTCTCTTCTGACCGACCCCGTCTCAATGGGCACAAGAGTTCGCAGAACACACTTTGGAATTTATAGTGTCCGTCAATTTAGCGCTGGAACGCGGATAGCGTCTGCAGGATGCGCAAGGCGCGTGAATACGAACGCATGCGAAACGGAGGCAGATTAGTCACGCGTCTCGCTGCGATTCTCGGTTAAAAAAAATAAAAAAAGAAAAGAGTGTAAAAAAAGAAAAGATTGTAAAAAATAGTTTCAAGCACATAAACATAACACTGTATTAAGGTCGCCTCATGTCTTCCGTCGTCCTATGTTGAAGTGCCAAAGTAAATCTTACATACCAACGATACACAAAAAAACTGGCAGATCTATTTCATATCCACATTAAAAAAAATGTAATTTTAGAATTAAAACATGCATACGACAATTCCAGAATGAAAATAGGCCACTACGCGAATGTGCAAACGAAAATCGCTTGTTTTTACCACACAAGCAAAGAAAAGAAGGATTGTTGCGAATTGAAGCCTGTTGCTTGTAGAGCGAAAAACGCATACATAATAAACACGACCTCTGGACGGTTTGTAGCGCAAAAAAAAAAAAAAAAAAGACCAGGAAATAAACAGCCACAGTACAACACGTGAGGCGGCTTACCAGCGTTCGTGTCTATTCCGTGTGTATTCCTATACAAACCGTCCCCGAAGAAAATCACAAGCGCGTAGCAAAACGTAACCTATGGCATCAGTGAACGGTCTTGTGGCGATGTGCCTCACCCCGCAGTCCTACGTTTGCGTAACAATTGAAGAGACAATAGCCCAAGTGCACCAGTAAGCGACATTTTGCCTTTAGTCGGCACATATGTGTGCTGCAATTTCCTATTACGCGTCGCAGAGAGGCTGCGATTGCCAAGCTCTCGCCCTCCGCGCGTCTCCGCGTCAGGGGAAGCGAGCCATCGAGCCATGGTGGGGCGCGCGCCGCGCTGCGGCGGTTTTCCCGCTTTCTCCGATTACGCGCTCTGCGTGCGAATGGGACGGCCGGAGCAACGGCGCGCAGCCGGCTAATCTCGGAGGCCACGATGGGAGTGCCGAAAAGGGCGCAGGCGCTTGCTGCGGGGGGCGCGGGGCTGGACGTTCGTTTCTCTTCATTGTGCTCTCGTCGCTTGTGTCGAGCGCTGCCGAAATCTACGTGTGCGCGAAGACTGAAGATTACAATATCTTAAGGGTCGGCGAAGGATCGAAAATCAGTGGAAAACATAACAGGAACGGGGGGCGTGCAAAACTACAAATGAGGAACAAGTGCAATCGGTGAAGCATCCAGTAAAGACGAGAAGGGAATGGGAGACGTACGCTCTATTTTTTTAATGTTAGGGGACAATGTTAACGTATAGACAGAATAACAAAGTATTAGGAAAAATTCGGCAGATCCCACGTATTGTGGGAACCGATTTTATGCGAATCAGCGAGTCTATGCTGCATTTGTTTTTTAGCTTTAAGTCACGCGTAACGAGGTGTATTGAGGTGTTTTTGTAGATGGAGTTGTGTGCACATAGTGTGCTTAATAAGCATGCCGACTACACTGATGTTTAAAGGCTAACTTGTGGTCTGACATAATGTTAGCGCTCATGTTAGAGAACAGACGTCAGTGTTATTGAAACGAAGCGCACGCTACGTTGCGATTCACAATTGATGCTGTGAATGTGTGATGCCGATGCTGTGAATATCATACGCGTAGCGTTGATCAGAGTATTGTTCCAGGTCGAGCAACGCTTGAATATAGCTTGCAGATTCATAGGAGTACATATGTAATGTTTATCTGACGGTTATAAAAGCGGAGCCAACATTGAAATCAAAGGGGTACATAGTAGCACAAACTTAGAAAATAAAGACACAAGAAAACAGGTACGAGGGAGCGCCCGACCTTTCTGCTCCCTCCTACTTCTTTTCTCGTGTCTATTTTCTAAGTTTGCGCTACTATGTACCCCTTTGATGTTAACCAACTCGCCCAACAAGAAGTCTTAATAAAACCAAGATTGGCGTTAAGCCGACGTAACGTCTTTTTCATATGAGTACATGAGTAATGTTTATTACCTTGTCATGAAATTAGATAGCCAGCACTGCAACCACAATTGACGTTGGTTGCACCGACATTTTTCTTGCGCATAGGATTTTTTCAAAAGTAATTTCAAGTCATGGCTTGGCTCTGTGGTAGAATATTTGATATCCGCTCAGAGTACCTGGTTTCGACTCCTGCTGGGATCCGGATTTCTATTCTTTGCATACGTCGGGTTCACGTGGCTGATGCCGGATTTTTTGGACATGCACCCGCTTAAATTATCAATGTCTGTTCTCGCCGTTCCTGGGTCGATCCACTGTGAATCACCTGTGCCTCATACCAGCATCCCGCGGCCCGTGGTATACGCCCGGTATGTGCCGCACGTGACTGGAAAGATTTTCGCGCTACTCATACCACCATATCACAACCAGACAGCCATGTTCGTCTTATTTTCGTACCCACCTATGCCAATTTTGGTTAATGTCAACTTAAGGAGACGACCACGAGAGCGCCCAGACGTAGGCGGCTAGATAGAGAGATAGAGGAATTTATAGATAGAGATAAGAAATGCTTTGCGTTTAAAATAGAAATAGGAATGGGGATACCTAGATCTAGCTCCACATCGTAGCTTATCGCATTGAACTTCGTCTTCGGGGTGCACTTGCAAAGCACTTTGCAGTCGTTGTCGCTTTTATATTCCTTGATGTCAAGCACGTGGCCAGCTTCGTGCAAGCGGTGACCCTTCTCTAGAGCAAACGCATGAAAACGCGTACGCCGGCTGGTCAAGCCTTGAAAGCCGCAACGCAATGTAACTGGCATCGCCATTAGTGCACGTGCGCTGTCAGTACTCGCCTTCCCGCCAGGAGCCCAGCAGTGAGGAGCAGCGAGTTTGGCAGTTAAAATACAAAGATGTTTATTTTACAACACTTTCGCCAATCGGGCCGGTCTCATTTGCAGTCCCGAAAGGGAGGAGGCATCGTGCCTCTGGTCCGCCTCCAAACGAAAGCAAACGCATAAAAGCACAGCACCACGCAAAGAACCCTAGTCGACTGACGTTCCGACGGTGCTCCTGGGTGTGAAGACATGAAAAGAACATGTGTCATCCTTTCTTGATGACTTGGCGACCATTGAATGCTGCCACGACCGCAAACGACTGCCGGGGAGCTCCCCGTCGGGCTCCCTGGAGCCCGACGAGTGGCCCCGTTATCTGAACACATGTCCGACAGTCGAACGCTTCGTGCTTTGTTCAAGAAACACTGTTGCTGCCGCTTCTCTTTGCCTTGGGCGACAAACGAAACAGCTTACAGCTTGCGATTGTGTAAAAAGAAACGCCGCCGCTACTACTTGAATACGTTGCCGAAAGTAGCAGAGCCTTCTCCGCGTCGTCTGCTTCACATGCCAGTGCGTTCGCTGCCGCCGCTAGGGGCGCTTTTCGGGAGGGGCGCCGCTGGCGCCGTACGAAGGCCGCCCAGTGCCTTATCTAAAGGAATCTCTCTTTCTCCTTGGAGTCGTCTTAGGGGAATGCATTTGGGACAGTGTGAGTCTTTAGCGTTCAGGTATTGTTGTACGTCACAGCGTTTGTCTACCATGTCTGCTGATTACCACATAGATGTGTTTAGAATAATATTTCATAAAGTACGATTTTATTGAACCGGTATTCTGTTTATGTGCTACGAAAATAATCGCTGAACAAGTTGTGCCAGAATGCTCAACCGCATGATGCCCTTACTTTTGCATCATCGAGTGAAATAGGGAGTGTTTCTGAGATGATTAGCTCCTTGAGATTCGCAATGAATCAAAATATTTCTAGCTCTTCACAAGAGCCCCAAAATAATTATTCAGGTCCTTGAATGTAAATGCAACTTGCTTCTCCAGTATACTCCAGGATGTTAGTTGCTCCAGAGTGCTCCTAGATGCTAAATTACGTGCTCCAAAGTGCTCCAAATTGGGAATTTTTGCTTCTCCAATGCGCTCCAAAATGGAAATTTTTGCTGCTCCAAAGTGCTCCAAAATGAAAATGTTGGTGCTCCAAAAATTGCTCCAAATCAGAAGACCTCGGTAGCATCACTGTTCTTTGAATATGTGTATACCTCATGATGCTTATGGAATAAATGAAGTGCAGATGGCTATATAGCATTAAGATCGCAGCTTTAAAGAAGTATGGCGTACTAAATGACAAGAGATTACATAGTGATCTCACTTCTCTATCACATAGTTCTAAACCTTCTTTGCGGAAACCGTGACATGCTTTTTTTAAACTTCTGTAGCAGTTTGAGGTTATAGTTCCTACCTAAATCACAAGCAACATAATCAAAATATTCGGAAAAATTCGTTGTCTTTCCATTTCCTCTAGAATCTTGTGACATGTTCCGAACGTTTTTTTTTATTTATATTTATTCATACTGCAGGCCACATCCGGGCCCAAGCAGGAGTGGTGAGAAAATAAAGGAAAAAAAAGAACAATCATGTACATGAGTGGCATTTAAGAGCACGGTCATATGGAAAAATAAAATAAGATTAAGAAATACAAAATTGTAAATCACAGAACATTGTATTCTGAATACGTAAGCTCGAAAAATGCAAAAGTAAGTCATACAGTGTTGCATTTCTAGCAGTTTAGATACCAAAGTTCATGTTTGCAATCATGTTAACAAATGAGTCTACTGAAACCGAAGAAACAGCACTCTCAGGTAGTTCATTCCAATAGTCAATGGCAGCTGGAAATAACGAGTACCTATGTGAGTTTACGTGGCTTACGGATTGTCTCAGCATTTTGCTGTGACCCGTTCGAAGGGACTGTGTGATGAAGTACCTGAAATAATGCGGGCGTAGCAGACGACAGCGTTGCATCCCCTAGAACACGACGAAAAAGAAGCAGTTCGGAAGTTCGCGCAGAAGAAAAAGAAGGGGCTCGTGCAGAAGAGAGCAGTTGGAACGCCGGCAAAACGTGGCGAGAGAGCCTAGGGTGAACCCGCAACTACGCGCGAGGTTCAGAAGGCCGGGCTGCTCTTTTCGAGCCGTTGAAGTCCTCGGACCATGGCGTGATCTGGCACGAGTTCCGGGAGAGCCTGCTGCCGGACAGCTTCCAGACAGCGAGTGTGCTCGAGACGCCGGAACCACCAGCTACCACGTCAAGCGAGCTGTGGCCGCCTACTGCTGGCGACTTCGCCTGAGCCTGGGGTCCGTCTCTACCGGGACGTTCGCCTGCGCACACAAGCGACCGGCCACCCTGCAGGGAAGCAACGAGCCGCACCCGCAAGGCACCGGACTCTGCAGACTTGTGAAACTGCGCTTGTTTGTTTTGTTTTCTGTTTGTCGCGTGCACGGGCCCGTGGTATTGTCCGTCTTGTAATGTGTCTTGGTCGTGAAATATAACTGCCTTTTTGTGTCCGCACTGTCTCCATCCTCCTCGCGTCACACGCCTTGCGATGTGACGAACCTTACCACCACAGACTGTCTGGTGAGGCAGTGTAGGTATGTATTACGATTTAATCTGGAAGGGCCATGATATAGCTGATTAATAAATTTCAACCTCGATATCATCCGGCGATGGCCTAGTGTCTGTAGGTCAGCTTTCATAATTAAGTGGCTAACACTGCTCCTTCTTAAATAATCTGAAAAGGCGAACCGAACCGCTAGTCTTTGTATTCGCTCCAGTTTATTGATAAGGTATTTCTGGTGTGGGCTACAAATTGAATCTGCATATTCTAAGGTAGGTCGCACTAGACATTTAAAAGCTTTCAATTTTACAGACGTTGGTGCTCCGCGCAGTTGGCCGGAGCAGTAGACTCTCAGTAACACAGTAGACTCTCAGTAAACGGAAATCTCAAACGAAACTGCTGCTTAAATGGGACAAGTGCTTGTGACAAGATTGTTTACGTACTTGTATTGTGCACCCTTGTACTTCTCTCAGATGGAACATATTTTCCTGGTCCCTTCAGGTTCCATTTCATTAGAGTCTACTGTTATGTTTCAGACTCTACTGTTATTAGAGTCTAGAGTTATGTTTCACATGATACTTGAGTGTAAAGTTGCCTCTGAGCAATTCTCAGCAAGTTAATTGGTATCCCATAGCTTTGACACAATATGGCAGACAATTAGGCATACACTGGAAACGGATGTGTGTCCAGTGTAGCTGGTTGAGCCCATTTGTCTGCTGCACTTTGGTATGAAATATCACTTTTTGTAGTGTGATATTCCGAAACTAAAATTCACAGCAAAGCACAAATTAGTGAATAGTTTATGTATATATTGATACTCTCTAGGCCCAAGGAATTGACAGAGTGAATTACTAATACAAGTAAAATTCTTTATTGACCCCTGGCTAAATGTTTTTTTTTTGCTTACTCAGTATGCTGAAACATTATAAATGCACCTTCTTCTTTTAGACATAAGACTAAACATTCATACTTTTGTATTTTATTTGGTGATTCCCTTTCCACAGTGCTTTTTAGGTTCTGGGAATAGCCATACTTAGGTACGCTGAAATTAGTAATGTTATTTCTGACGTATGCATTAGTCATCTGCATTTTCTGTGTTTCTGAAGTATGCATCATCATTTTTCTCAATTTCTTTTGCTATGTTGAGGAGTGGAGTATTAACCCAAGGCAAGCATTTTTTTCTTATAGTAAACTTGAGTTATAGTACCGCTGGTACATTCATGCTTGGAAAGTCATAGTATTTATTTTGGCTTTTTCTGTGTAACTTATACTGACTCTCTTGTTTATTGTATTCTCAGGGGCAAGTGGCTGTGATGAGTAGCTATGCTGCAGGTTGAAGCCTTCCAGGGGAAGTTCGTTGAAGACATCTGTTCAGTAACTTTTTATTCCATTAACTTCAGTTACATTGCCTTAACGTTCAAAGACTGATTAAATATTATGTTCAATAAATGTCTATGAAAACGATGTGCTGTCTGCTGCACTAAATCTTGCAGGCCTTCAGTATTCTGCGTAAGCATGCAGGTTGACGGCAACGTGTGCTTGATGATAATGCCCGGCTTTTTAGGGTTCCCTTTGCAAACATTGCTTAAATTTTGTGAATGAGAACCTTTTCCCATGCACTTCTCAGACTTGCTGCTGTGCTATACTTTATAGAAAGCATCAAAGGTGTGAAGCTGACCTGATTGGTGTCATAATATTATGACGACAGCAATTAGGCCAGCCTCACGCCTGTGATGGTTTCTATAAAGGATAGCACAGCGGCAATGAGCTAGACTACAGCGGGACCGCAGGCCTAACACGCCAACTACATGCAGCAAGTCTGCGAAGTGCATAGAAAAGGTTTTCATTAACTAAATGGCAATGTCTATATATGACTATTATATGTCCACACAGTGTCGATGTGCGACGTACCTGCATTTTTAACTTGCGGGTTGCGCTGACTGAATAGATTAGTGCACTAAGTCCGAAGTTAATCAGCCTGCACTCTAAAAAATGATCGAGTAAAAAGGGTGTCTTTGTCCCACAACAATAATCGTCATCCATCTTGAGTTCCTTTCCTTGAATTATCGCCGCGCGCCCGGCAGTGTCAGGTCACGAACGACATGCGCGTTATCAGCATAGGCGTGCGCACGAGGGGGGGGCAGGGGGGCGGCCGCCCCCCCCTAGGCACATAAGAAGGGGGGGGGGGGCGCAAAGTCTGCCCTATACATTGACTTAATAGGGAAGGGGGGGCGCTGCGACGAGCCGTCGCCCCCCCCTGAAAAGGAACCCTGCGCACGCCTATGGTTATCAGCGTGAAATAGCTATATAAAATAGCATTCTTGATAGGAAAGTGGCCAGCGCCGAGTTTTCAAGAAAGGAAGCGCAAGCAAGCCGGATGACGATTATCGTTGTGGGACAAAAATACACCTTTTTTACTCAGTAATTTCTTAGACTGTAGAAAATTCAAAATACAGTAAAATGGACGCATACCCTCAACTTGATCCTCGCGGGGTCACCTGACCACATTTCACTCGCCCTGTGATAGAGTGCGTAGATGCGCGCGCCCCCGCTTAGAGTGTGGCCATTCTTTGAAAGTATTTGAAAGGGTCGACGCCGCCATGGAGTTAATATAACAGACTCTAGAGGAAAAGCTGGGCCGCTAAAGCTATAACCACGCGAGCAGCGACATCTTGGAACGTTGTCACTGTTGCCATTACAGTAATTTACAGAAGCGCTAAATATGGCGTTTGAAAACACTCAAATTCTCGCAATAAAAATAGTAAACAAGCGTGTTTACGTATTATAAACGAATGGAAATGGTTTGATGTTCATATCAACTACTTTTAGGAAAGATACAACAGCCATTTATGCAATTTACTGCACGCGGAAAAGAGCGTTTGCAGGTTTGTTTACTAGATGGCGCCACCATCCTTGTATCGTGTCAACATTTCTGAGCGTTGCCGCGCAGCGTGCGGCCGATTGCGCCGGCTTGCTTGCGCGTCGGGTCGTACGTGTTTTTTGTTGCCACGAGCTAAAAACTCGACTTTATGTGACAGTGTCTTACTGCGATGCAATAGAGAGCCATGAAACAAGGGAAAATTCCAGGGGTTATTGCAGCATGCAGTGGCGAGTGCGAGTGAACGTCACCCAAAAGCTGAGTATCGTTCCATCATGGCGGCTCCCGAGCGGTTATAGGTTTTAATGCATGGGCCCTATGAGGAGCTTTTCCTCTAGAGTCAGTATAGGCACCGGGTGGCCGTCGTACGGCGCCAGCGGCGCCTCTCCCGAAAAGCGCCCCAAGCGGCGGCAGGGACGGCACTGGTAGAAAGTTCTAGTACACTCTAGCACTGGCATGTGAAGCAGACGACGCGGAGAAGGCGCTGCTACTTCCGGCATCGTATAGTAGCGGCGGCGTTTCTTTTTGGACAATCGCAAGCTGTACGCTGTTTCGTTTGTCGCCCTAGGCAAAGAAAAGCGGCAGCAACAGTGTCTTTTTAACAAAGCAAATGAGACAGGCCCGATTGGCGAAGTATTGTAAAGTAAACATCTTTGTATTTTAACTGCCAAACTCGCTGCTCCTCACTGTAGGGCTCCTGGCGGGAAGGCGAGTTCGGACAGCGCAAGTGCACCAATGGCGATGCCAGTTATATTGCGCTGCGGCTTTCAAGGCTTGACCAGCTGGCGTGCGCGTTATCGTGTGTCTGCTTTAGAGAAGGGTCGCCGCTTGCACGAACCAGGCCACATGCTTGACATCACGGAATATAGAGGCGACGAGTGCAAATTTCGTTGCAAGTGCACCCTACAGACGAAGTTCAATGCGATAAGTTACGATGTGGAGCTAGATCTAATTAGCACCATTCCTATTTCTATTTTAAACGCAAAGCAGTTCTTAGCTCTACCTATAAATCTATCTATGCGCCTCTCTATCTATCTAGCTGCCCACGTCTGGGCGCTCTCGTGGTCATCTCCTTAAGTTGGCATTAACCAGAATTGGCATAGGTGAGTCCGAAAATAAAACGAACATGGCTGTCTGGTTGTGACATGAGTAGCGCGAAAATCTTGGCCTGTATACGTCATGAAACCCTTTCCAACAGTCACGTGCGGCACATACCGGGCGTATACCACGGGCCGCGGGATGCTGGTATGAGCCACAGGTGATTCACAGTGTATATCTACCCAGGAACGGCGAGAACAGACTGATAATTTGAGCGGGTGCGCGTCAAGAAAATCCGGGCCGATAAACCCGACGTATGCAAAGAATAGAAATCCGGATCCCAGCAGGAGTCGAACACAGGTACTCCGAGTGGATATCAATTATTCTACCACAGATCCAAGCCAGGACTTGAAATTGCTTTTGAAAAGATCCTCTGCGCGAGAAAAATGTCGGTGCAACCAACGTCAATTGCGGTTGCAGTGCTGACTCTAATTTTATAACAAGGTTAATAAACATTACTCATGTACTCCTATTAAACAGGCATTGTGTTGGCTTAACGCCAATTTTGGTTTCAGTAAGACTTGTTGTTGGGCGAGTTGGTTAACACTAAAGGGGTACTGAATAGCGCAAACTTAGAAAATAAAGACACGAGAAAAGAAGTATAGGAGGGAGCAGAAAGGTCGGGCGCTCCCTCCTACTTCTTTTCTCTTGTCTTTATGTTCTAAGTTTGCGCTACTATGTACCCCTTTGGTTTCAGTTTTGGTTCCGCTTTTATAACCGTCAGATAAATATTACATACGTGCTCCTATGACTCTGCAAGCTATATTCAAGCGTTGCTCGACCCCGGAACAATACTGTGACCGACGCTACGCGTATGATATTCACAGCATCGACGCGAAATGTGAATCGCACCGTAGCGTGCGCTTCGTTTCAATAAAACTGACGTCTGCTGTCTAACATGAGTGCTGACATTACGTCAGACCAAAAGTTACCCTCTAAACGTCAGTGTAGTCGGCGTGCCTGGTAAGCCCGCTATGTGCACACTGTGCTATGTGCACACAGGTGGATCGACGAGTTTTTGTAAATGGAGTATACTCCATTTACAAAAACTCGTCGATCCACCTCGTTACGCTTGACTGAAAGCTAAAAAAATGCAGCATAGACTCGCTGATTCGCATAAAATTGATTCCCACAATACGTGGGATCTGCCGAATTTTTCCTAATACTTTGTTATTCTGTCTATACGTTAACATTGCCCCCTAACATTAAAAAAAAGAGGGCGTACGTCTCCCATTCCCTTTTCGTCTTTACTGCATGTTTCGCCGATAGCACTTGTTCTTGAGTTCTAGTTCTTGCACGCCCCCGTTCCCGTTCTGTTTTTCATTTAGTTTCGATCCTTCGCCGACCCTAATATTTAAACAGATATTGTTATCTTTAGTCTTCGAGCATTTCACGTAGATTTCGGCAGCGCACGACACAAGCGACGACAGCACAATGAAGCGAAACCAACATCCAGCCCGCGCCCCCCCCCAGCAAGCGCCTGCGCCCGTTCCGGCACCCACATTAGGCTACCCACATGCCATTAGTTCCCCGTTGCCACCGGAAGAGGCGCCACCAGACGAAACTCGCCCCGCGCGACATAGAGTTTCCTATAAATACACTAGAGGGAACTCATGGGCGCCGCCATCTTGGACTGATAACGATTGTTTTGTCGGTTTTCCATATCGTAATATGAAACGATCATGGTCATGAAACGTTGAATGTACCAGCCCAAGCATTTTCGTGCGCCCGAGTTCACCGTAGCACTGTTTGTTTATTTGATACGGCTTCAAAAGTGCAACGTTATCAGTCCAAGATGGCGGCGCTTGAGCGCCTTCGGAAAATGGTGTATAGTAACTCTATGGACGCCCTCGCGCGTCCGCCATATTTTAGCCCACGCCGTGCTTTTTTTAAAACGTGCACGCGGCACCTGCCGCCTTGCCGCCCGTCTGATTCATAGCGAGTCCCGCAAGATGACTGGATGTTGCGTGCCGCAGTGCACGAACCATTCTAGGAATGGATGGAAGACGTTTTCTTTCCCAGGGGATCCTAAAAGAGAACTTTTATGGACAGTGAGAATAAAGCGTGACAAGTGGCAGCCAACGAGTGCCTCCCGTGTATACAGCGTGAGTATTGCAAGCACGACGGGTACTTTTGGAATGATTTTTAAAACGGTGTGTATATTACTAGCAACGCAGTCACAAATTAGACTATTACAAGTTATGTGTGTGGTTTTGACTGCGTGTTTCTGTAGTTCGTTGCTATATTTGCTGAAGAGCACACTCTAACCTGAAAACTGTAGGTTGCCGATATTTTGTCCGTCAATATTTATTATATTTCTGCCCAGTATAGTCGTTTGAAAAATTCTTATTAGCATGTCCTGAACAACACTGGATAGGTCGCATCTCCTTGCTTTACCCCTTTTCGTTATCTAAATCATTTTGCTTTTCTTGTGGATTTTCGTAGTCAATGAAACTGTATAAAGTAGTTTGTTGTACGGCACAGATTTTTCAGTTACCTGATTGAACGCATGATTGTGCCTTTCTGAAGGCTGCTTACTTTCTAGATTGATTAGTCAAGTGTTTCTCTCATCCTATTTGGAACAACCTTCGTAAATATTTTGCATCAAATTGAAATATAACTGATGAGTCTAAATTCTTCAAGTCTCTTATGTCGCCCTTATTGTGTATAATGGAATGTCCAATGTCGTAAGTTTCCAAAATATAAAGTCGCTTCTATCTTTGATCAAATCGACTGTTATGCTGTCTTCTCCGGCCACTCTTCATGTCTCGTGTGGCATTTCTAAACTCATCGGCAGTTACACACGAAGCTTCCGGGTCCGCTCCTACTTGAATTTTCTGGAGGATGGATGATTCTTCAACAAACTTTATAGTTCAGATTCAGAATAGAAGTGTTCCGTCAATTTCACTACGTCATTACAATTACTAATAATGTTATGCAGCTTATATTTAACTGCGTGCATTTGGGTTCTTCCTATACATAATTTTCTGTTAGCTAGCTGTTCTCATGCTGCCTTTATCTCTTTGACGTTATAATTCATTATGTCTCTGAGATTCTTCGATCTTGTTAATCAGCATCGATAGCTCGGCAAGTTCTATTTTTGACCTTGAGTTAGTCACTTTCATTATTGCCGTTTCTTTATTAATTAGTGGTTTGAGAGCTTGCTTATTTCTTGCTTTCTTGTTTTGGTGCTTCAACTACGACTTCAATTGCCGTTTCAGGAATCAGTCGAGTGCCGGTTTCGTTCATTGTTTTAAAACAGCGCAAAAAGACGAGTACACGAGATGGACTACACAGGACAGGCGCTGGTCCTGTGCAGTCCTCCACTCTATGGCGTTAGTGTCTTCTTGTTCTAAGGTGTATTATATATATATATATATATATATATATATATATATATATATATATATATATATATATATATATATATATATGCGTGTGTGTGTATCCGCATATGGTGGACGGTATAAGAATGCTTAATTTTCCTTTTCTCATCATCGCTGCATCGACGTAAACTTTATGTCAGCTAAGTGCGAAGGAAGAACACGCCATTACAACAAAGACGGGCCTAAAGAGAAAGACGAGACAGCTGCTTAAATTATTTTTCTCTAATCGACGCAGAGCGTGACTCTGCGCGGCGGCTGTTCACTCCGATCCACCCGGACTTTTCTGCGCGAAACAGTGCGACTAAATAATCAACGCTACCCCATGCAGGAGGCGCGCGTTTATTGCACGAATATTAGCGTGTGTACGGAGCATCGAGCGCCTCTTCCTTCCTCAATAAATCACTTCTCTCTGGATCGCATACCGTGTCGCTGTAAACATCGCCAGTGATCGCGTGATTCGCCGGGCATGCTCTGAAGTATGACCACAAGGCTGCATTACTTTCACGTGGTCATGAAAAATGTGCTCGTGTTCCCATATTAAGGACTGATTTCACTGAATCAGTTTCTCTTCTTTTAACGCGACACGCTGGCGCGGCTGGCATGCTGCAGGCGATTAGACGACCACACCCAATATTCAGGCTTTTCGAGCCGCGAAACATTAACACGTCGCCTTGGTCGCCAAAGCAGATAAGTGTCATTGACTTCGGCTGAATGAAATAGCATACGCTGCAGCAATTTGCACGCGAAATTGACCTCAGCGACGATCCGGTTTGCGTGTGTATGGGTGATGAGAACGTATAACTGAAGTGATTTTGATAATCAACCCAGCGACTTTTTGGGCTGATGATTGCGGAGTAAGCTACAGTGAAAACTTAATCCAGTGAAATCCGATTTTACGAAGTCCCCAGTCTAACAAAGAACGATTGTTCCACTTTCCCTTGCTGAAAACCATAACTATAGACAGGTAGTATACGCTGCTAAAACGAGCCTCGCGTAAATAAACTCGATATTTTGATTATAGCAACGATCAGGGTTGCCAGGTTTGGCTACATTGCGTAGCCTGGTGCGAATACCTTGCGAATATCGCCTTGCGAATATTTGCTGACGCCGCAGCCGCTGGCGTTCGAGTATATATGGTGCCAAAACATGGTGGCCGAGGTGTATTTCCTGCTCCCAAAATTGAATTTGCCGCCGGCCCGTAGTATACAAAAGCAAAGGCTTTCGGATGCGTGGGTGAAATCTAAGGAAAACTGTTGCGCGGGGCCTGAATTTTCACACCGCCTATCGCTGAACGCGAATTCAAACCGAAGTTGGAAGGGAGCAGTACAATCGAAAGCGCTCCGTATTCCGCACCGAGGGAGCTCTGCATACAACGATATTAGAAATAGGATGTCCGACAAACTGCTTGTAGCTTTTCTTGGAATTAGGTACGGACTGCGAGTAGTCCGCCAGGGTGGTGTAGCGGTTTCGGTGCTCGGCTGCTAACCCGATGGTCGCGGGTTCGGTCCCGGCCGCGGCGGTCGCATTTCGGTGGAGGCGAAATGCTAGAGGCCCGTGTACTGTGCGATGTCAGTGCACGTTAAATAACACCAGAAGGTAAAAATTTCCGAAGCCCTCCACTACGGCGTCTCTCATAAGCATATTGTGATTTTGGGACGTAAAACCCCAGATATTATTATTACGGACAGCGACTAAGGAATACTAACCGATACGATTTCTTCATAGGGCAAGAAATTATCGTTAAAGTTAATTTGGGAACCGCGCGTCGGCTATCTCGAGCTAGCGCCGCGTGCTGCGCAGTGGCGGTGCGCGTGGCCCGCTCACGCGGTTTAAAAAAGGCAGCCGGCGCGCTGCCCCGAAGAATGGTTCCGTGGCTGCCCCGAAGGATGGATGCGAAGCCGGGCAGCGAATTCGAAGAGTCGTAGCAGCAGCTATCGGCCAAAACGAGTGGCAGCGGTCATCCAAAGAGCCGGTGTGTCTGGTTCCCACAAAATGAATATTACAATGTATGATTGAATCACAGTCATAGGCGTGCGCACGGGGGGGGGGTGGGGGGGGGGCGGGGGGGGGAGGGTGATGAACTTCCTTAATATTGACTTAATAGGGAAGGGGGGGGGGGGAGCTGCAAGGGAACCTTGCGCACGCACGCCTTTAATCACAGTAGTGACTAATTTTTAGCACGCTCGATCTGTAGTCGTTTTTATTGCCACTGAAAGGCTATTAGTCCCAGTACTTCTTAGCAAACTCCCTCAAAATGCGTAAAGAGAATGCCCTTTAAAAAAAAAAAAACTGCAATACACTTCATTATACTGAACGAAATGATTAATTAAAATGAAGATATGGGCAGCATCGAAGCGCATTCATGCGGAAATACAGGTAATGGAGGACTGAGGAAGCGAAAGAATGACGAACACGCTTCAACAGTCCTACTTTACCTGTTAAGGCGAAAGCCTTTAATGTCTCATGCTCACGTCCGTCCGTCCGTCCGTGCCCTGGTACGGTGCCAGGTGGCCGCCGGGGCGCGCCAACGGACGCCGGTCGCATCGGACGCGCTTCGCGTCGGATTTTAAAGCTCTCGCGGTTTGCTTGCGTATAGTCACTGTGCCCAGCACGTCCAATCATGCAAGAAGGGAGACGCGGGCATCGCGTTCCCTTCTTGCATGATTTACAAATAATTTACAAAGTGTCCTTCAATTTTGTCCCACTTATGTGCTTCGCGCTGCTCATCTCCACTACGAACGTAAACCAACTCGCCCACATCGATATCCTCATTGATTGTTAAAGTCAACAATTAATGCTTAAATCTCAACAATGCCGATTTTGAAGTGTTCGCACCATACTTACTTTCATTTCGGCCGAAAGGCTTTTAAATTTATCCGTTTACAGTAAAACCTCGGTGATACGAATCTCAGGGGACCACCAAAAATATTCGTATCATCCGAAATTCGTATCACCAGAAAGCATAAAAAATTAGCTTGCGACAAAAGAAAACTCGCGTACATTTTCATTTATTGTTTTTCAGGGCCGCAGCAACCTAAAGAAGAACTCTGAATGATTGTCAGTTAAGTTTTTAAATGTCCGCAATCACACCAGTACTCGTAAATATACGGTCCGTACGCACGTGTTTAATTAATGAACCAGGTGCGTTGTGACCTGTGCCCCTTCCAAATTTCAGTATGCTTTTTCGCATGACACCGAAGTACTGCGGTGAAAGTAACGGAAGAAGTGTTTTGACGCGATAGATCAAGGCCACAAAATTACAGAACCATGGTGCTATGTTATGATTTTGTTATCGCGAAAGTGTTGGGGATGTTTTTTGGGAGATTTGCAGCCGTGCTCGCACAAATACGACCTCAACAGTCGCGCATGTTGACGTTTTGAGGCCTCACTCCTTCGCCAAGACAGTCCTCGCCTTCTTTCGGTCCTCGTCCACCTTTCATAGGATGTCTGATGCACGAGGCAGGCACGTGTAAACACAGTACAACGACAGCAGCCCGCGTCGACGCGTTAGAAAAAAAAAGCATGGCGCCAATGCCCTCTGTAATCTAAACGCGAAGGCACACGAAGGCACATTAGAGCCTTAAAGATTTGCGCACACAATCCCGGAGGCCGTGACGCGTCTCTGAAGGTTTATTCTGACCGTAAGAAAAAAAAATATTTTTCTTACACCGTGATTCTGACGATTTGGCGGTGCGGCGCGCATGCCCGCTCTTGCGTTGCGAGCTCGCACGTGCTTGGCGCGTCTTCCGCGACAGCACAGACAGCACCTCTTCGTACCTGGGCGGCAGCGTACGTTCGTATCAAACGTCCCGGGGTGAAAATCGGTTCGTAAGAACCGTACTCCATTACATCGCAGGCCAATGGGCCTTGGTCGAGACCAAAGAAAAATTCGTATCACCCCGAAATTCGTATGAGCTGTGTTCGTATCACCGAGGTTTCACTGTAATTAGAAATTTCGCCGTTGTTGTCACGCACGCGCGGCTACTTTTCGCTACTTTTATTGCCCGGGGCTTAACCTGGCTACTTCTTGGCTAGTTTTTTCCAATTTTCTGGCTACATTTTTATAATAACTGTTGGGGTTTAACGTCCCGAGACCACCATACGATTGCGAGAGACGCAGTGGTGGAGGGCTCCGGAAATTTCGTCCACCTGGGGTGCTTTAACGTGCACATAAATCTAAGTAAACGGGCCTGAACCATTTTCGCCTCCATCGAAAATGCGACCGCCGCGGACGGGATTCTATCCCGCGACCTGAAATCGGCTCTTTCTTATAGTGCTAGGAAACTATTACTATTACTATTCTAGGGCTGCTTTGAATATGCTGCCTTACTATTCGAGTATTCGATTCATATTCGATTCTGTGTAATCGCTATTCAATTCGTATTCGATTTGGTTCTAAAATTCACTATTCGCGCACACCTACTATATATACGGTCGACCGATAAATTTCAGTGAAGAAAAAAATAAAACGAAAGAAAATGTGGCTGATACAGAATTAAACATGTATAGCTTCTGTGTAAAAGGAAAGTTTGACCAAACAAAAACACATGTATGCAACTGGTAAGGCTTCGACAAACAAAACAAATTTATTTATTTAACATACCTTACAGGCTCTCTTTAGAGCATAGGGTAAGGGGGGGGCTCACAGAGAAAAGAAAGAAAAATGAAAACTTATACAGTTGAACTATACAAATTGGGTACAACATAACAGCGACACTAATAGCAATAATAACACAATGAATACAAAGAAAATATAGTCACTAATTAAATGCACGTCATTGTAAATGTATCTGAAATGATGCTAGGTGTAGTGGGAGAGTAGTTGCTCGCGGAACGCCTTGTTGTTAGTGACTGAAGCTATCTCGTCGGGAAGATCATTCCACAGTGAGATTGCTTGTGGCAAAGCAGACAGGTTGAATGCACGTGTTTTGCCAAAAATACGCATAAAGCTGCATGCGCTGATTTCGCATGCGTGCTGACATGCTATTCGGTGTGTATAGAGGGAAAGGAGATGGATTTCTGCAATGAATGTACTTGTGAAACAACACAAGAAGGGCTTTCTTGCGGCGGATATGCAATGGCTGTAAACCGATATCGCGTTTAATTTGTGAAACACTGCTATGACGTTGGTAGATGTGAGTGATGAAGCGGGCTGCTCTGTTTTGAATGGCTTCGATCATCTGTGTTAAATAGAGTTGATGAGGTGACCAAACTGGTGAGGCATATTCTAACTGTGGACGTAAAGATGTTAAATAGGCTAGTCTGCGGACGCTCAATGTGGAGTAACGGAGATTTCGACGCAAGTAACCAAGTGTTTTGGACGCCTTGGAACAAATGGAAGTTATGTGGGAGGACCATGATAGTTTAGAGTCAATAATAACCCCTAGATATTTGTATGAGGTGGTTCGAGATACTTCGCTATTGTTAATTTTGTATGAAAAAGCGGAAATCGAGGTTTTTCGGGAAATGGACATTATTTTACATTTTGAAGTGTTAAACCTCATTAACCACTTAGTGCACCAACTGCTAACGAGGTCTAGGTCATTTTGAAGGGCCACATGATCAGAGGAAGATTCTATGGTTCGATAAATGACACAGTCATCTGCGAAAAGGCGTATGCGGGATGAAATGTTAGTCGGCAGTTCGTTGATGAAGATTAGGAAGAGTAGAGGGCCAAGGACGCTACCCTGGGGCACTCCTGAAGTGACTTCTGCGATATCTGAATGAACATCATTTGCAAATGTGAGCTGTTCCCGAAATGAAAGAAAATTTCGGAGCCATGATAGTGTTAAGGAGTCTAATTTAAGGGAAGACAGTTTGGAAATTAGACGACAATGGGCCTTCGAAAAATCTAGGAAAACGCAATCTGTCTGTGTGTTCGTGTCCAAGTTAGTCTGTAGGTCTGTCGTGAATTCTAGTAGTTGTGTATCGCAAGAGAAACCTTTTATAAAGCCATGTTGTGCGTAACTAAAAAAAAATTGTTTGATTCAAGATGACTGTAAATGTGAGAAGCAATGATATGTTCAAGTAATTTACAGCTGATGGAGGTTAACGAGACGGGGCGATAATTTTCAACCTGATCTTTACATCCTGCTTTAAATACAGGAAAAACTTTTGCGACTTTCCAGTCCCTAGGAAGCTGACCGGTAGACGAAGACTGCCTGAAAATGTGAAATAATATTTGAGAGGACGTGGAAATTGTATTTTTCAGTATCTTTGAATTGATATTATCTAGACTACTAGAAGTAGAAACTTTGAGGTTGTTGATTAGTTTGCCCTCAATGTTAATATCTATGGGTGCCATGAAGGCGTAATCAAGTTCCGCAAAGTCAGGAATGCTAGAATGATCTTCCCGTGTGAAGACAGAATAAGAAAACGTGTTAAATGCACTTGCACACTGATCTCTTGGGAGAGGTAATTGATTTTTGCCCTTCAAAGTAATATCTGTAACAGCAGAAACTGGTGATAACTGTTGCCAAAATTTTCTGGGATTACATTTTAATAATGAAGGTAGGTCGTGTTTAAAATACTTGTCTTTAGCAGTGAATAACGTAGAACTTTTAAGACATTCCTTATATGTATTCCAAGCAGAGTCACTAGAAGCGTGCACCGCGGTCCTATACAGCCGTTTTTTTCGATTCCTCAAAGTTCGCAAATGTTTGTTAAACCATGGGTTTCTCTTATCGCTAGATATGGAAATTTCAGGGACGTATTTGTCGATTAATAAAGTAATCTCTAAACAATGACCAATTTTCATCGATGGTACGACTTGACAATAAGGGCAAGAATGTGTTATAGAATTCTTCCAAGTCAGAATTCATACAACTATAATTGGCCTTACTGTAGTCTCTAATCACTTTTTTAGTTTTACCCGAGACTTTGAGCGGAATGTTTATTGATAATTGAACAAGCTTGTGGTCACTGAACCCTTCAAGGCAAGAGATTTCACCTACATGATCAGGATCTGTGGTAAGTAATAAATCCAAAATATTATTGCCCCGTGTTGGCTGGTTGATTAGTTGAGCGAAATTAAAATCTAATGCGAAATTTACAAAGTCAAGTGACATTTGTGAGGTGGATGAACAATTGGTCCAGTGAATTTGTGGTAAATTGAAATCACCAAACAAATAGACATTATTAGTGCGGCATTTCTCAATAGCTAATGTGGTGCTGCTACGAAGTTGATCTATAAATGACTGTTCAGAATCGGGAGGACGATAATATACGCCTACTAGTATTTTTGTGGCAGAATTCGTGCACGCCACCCAGACAATTTCTAAGTTAGAGTTTGTATCGATGACAAAAGCAGGTATCGATTTTTTTTATAGCAATAAGGACACCTCCCCCCACGTTTACTCTGACGATCACGCCGGAAAATATAATTGGCATTCCCGTGAAGAATTTCACTGTCATCAACATCCCGAGTAAGCCATGTTTCAGTCAGCAGAAGGACATAAGGGAGGCTATCTTCTAGAAACGAACAAATGAGATCACGCTTGCGCAGTAAGCTTCGGATGTTAGTAAAGGAAACAGATACAGCCGGTGCAGGATTTACTTCAAATTTACTTAAAGAGACCTGCTCACACTTGCGCCTCTGCTATCTAGCAGACAGCTTGACTGTGTTAGTAGCACTATCATAGGTGTAGGTTTTATCGCTCATGCGCAGACGATCAACGACTAGTTTGTAGGGCTTGTTTTCATTTTTGGCAAATTCGATAAGCATTCTTCTGGCTTGTAATGTAGGTAAAGAGAAATCTTCGCGCACTGAAAATGTGGATTCCCTTTAGTTTATAAGCTGAAGCGAGAACGCTCTGCTTATCTTTAAAAAAAGCAAATTTTGCTATTATAGGCCGGTGTTTGCCAGCAGCAAAGCGACCAAGTCTGTGAACTCGTTCAAATTGCGCGGCACTTCGTATTCTTCTGCAATTTCTCCGAGCAAAACTTAATCACCTTCTGCTCAGATACATTCCAGTCCTCGTTTTCATCATCTTCTATGCCAAAAAATAGCAAGTTACAGCGCCTGAGTCTATTTTCTGTGTCATCACATCTGGACGTGATTTCCACAAGTTTCTTAGAGATGGAGGACATAGCGGAAAATCGATGAGGCGGCGTCTGTGGTACATGAGGAGTGTACACTGCCCTCCAGCTTCGACACCCTCTCCGAAAGAAGCTTTACCTCAGCGTTTGTGTTTATATGGCCTTGTTTTATGCCCCTGACCTCCTCAAGTAAAGCAGTTTGAGCAGCTTCAATTCGACGCACAGTATCGAGTACCGCACTATCCGACTTGGGCTCACATGTAGGAGAACCGGGCATTACCTTCGAGTACTGACACTCAATCCGATATACTTCTCAAATCAGCTTCTAGCTTCTATGTGCTGTACGTACAGTAGACAAAACACTACTCAACATATTTTCAATTTTGGCTCCAGGCCCGGGATTTAACTCGACGTCACCCGACAACACAGGCAACAACCCTATATACGCTGAGTGCACATTTGACAGCCAAGATAACACTCGTTTCATAGCACTGCAAAGGTCAGGTGGGCACGACAACGCAACAAGACAGTAGTCATTGCTTTTACAACATGAAGCATTTGCGAAATATCTAACCTGGAAGAGCAGCATAGGTAAGTGCGCCGTTTTCGCTGCGGTGCCGTGCCCAAGGAAAGTTGGTCTCGGTGGGCGTATATATGTGTTCGCTGCGGTGCACATGCCAATGGACGCGTCACTGTACGACCATGGTTGCTTGACGAGGCTCGTGAAGTCGAACAAACTTGGCTGCACGGGTAGATTCCGCTGCTGCAGGCGTCAGTAGATCCATTGGGCCATTAATCGAAGCATTTGAAGTCGAAGCCAAGTTCAAGCAGGGCAGGTTAATGAAGTTATGAAATGAAGTTATGTCGTAGCACGAGCAGAGTCAAAATCAATATAGCACGGTGGGAAATATGAAGACGGCAACTTACTTAATCTATAAATAACAAAATTGTGGCGAAGGGGCATGTAGGGAAGGGTGTTTCAGCTCCACTAACGTGAAACCTGGGGAGGGGCGAAGCATGTAGTGTGCGCCGGTGCTTCCCACAGCAAAATCGTTACTCTTTACCTCTTTACTCACCACCTGTCCACTAACGCACCATCACTCTGCAGATATGTTTCAAGAAGTGGTGTTTCAAATAGATTGACTTTACCGTAGAGATGCACGGTTGTGTCTCTGGTTTTAGATAAGAAACTTGAGCACCTTGGTAAATTTCGTCGGGGATTCTGATACCACTGCTAAGCCAAACATAATGTAGTAACATAAGGCAGTAACGACGAACCTTTAACTCATAACATGCATAGTATGGACCGGTGACGATTAGTTGGATTTACCCTACTTTGTGGCTCATACCCGCTTATTATGGACCATGACGACGACATGACACACCGACAAGCCTAGACCCTAAGGTGCTTCGCCCTTAGAGAATTGAAAGTCGTGCTAAGGATTGGTCTTATAGCAGTTTTACAGTTAAACAAAATTCGAGGATTCGAGGATAGTCTGTTCGTGTTCAGTGTTTGTTTTATCAATAAATAAATAAATAAATAAATAAATAAATAAATAAATAAATAAATAAATCATTTCACGTGCCCAGGAACAACCGTAAGGTCTTCGTGCTGGCGCACGCAAAAAGAAATTGTAATAACTAACGATAAATATATATTTTTTAATATATCGGGTTTTACGTCCCAAAAACTAACGATAAAGTGAAGACAGTGACAGTGTACTGGAAAAAATATTGACAGAGGGAAAAGAGAAAGAGAATAAGATAAAAGAAAGGCGGGGAGGTTAACCAGGGCTGGGACAGGTAGGCTACCCTGCACTGGGGAAGGGGAAAGGAAAGTTATAAAGGAGGAGAGAAAAGTCAGTGTTGCCGTCGACGTAAGGGACTGTACACGCGCTATCCGCACACCCGCATCGCACGTGGCGGGACACCTGCCGCACGCAAGCGGGGGGGCGAAAGAGCGTCGCCGATAGGCTCATTCGCCCTCCGCTTGCGTGCGGCAGGTGACCCGCCACGTGCGATGCGGGTGTGCGGATAGCGCGTGTACAGTCCCTAACAGCAGTTCCACGCTTGACGTCACGTATGGTGAGTCAGTCCCGTGGCTGAAATTAGAGCAGCGCATTCGTTGCTTTATACAACTTGTATGCGCGGTCCTATGCAACCAAAATCATGTCTACGGTGAACCCATGGTGGTGCTGTTGGTGTTTTCAAGCAATGGATTTCTGAAAGCTTGCGAGAATTGGACTGATGGTGTCCAGCAGTTGCAACACGCTTCGAGCTATCGGTGTCTGTATCTTGCTCAGCAGCACACCAATAGCTAGAGTACTGACCATGCCGATGACTTGTTTATCTTCGTCTGCCAATTACAAAGTACCGACGAAGTGTCCCTTACTGTCGAAGTGTGATGTCGCTCATTAGGTGCATGTAGCTTAGAAAGTTCGGGCCAAGCGTCATCAACTGCATTGCTGGTAGAAGCGTCCCTATCCTTAGACGCGGCTGCGTTTGGTGGTAGAAGCGACGCGTCAGCTCCATTGCTGGTAGAAGCCTCTTTGTCCTTAGACCCGACAGCGTTTAGCCTGATTGGCAGCGGTGGAGTTGGTTTTGCACGTGGTTCGCGTAGCAACGAGGCTTGGGGGCTTTGGTGCACCGCCGGAGACGCAACCGTCGTCGCGTAATGGACGCAGCCGTTTCCCGGTGGGACGAGTGATCTCTAACCCCTTTCGTCAATACTGCTATCTCTCTTCGAATAACAGGGCAGTCCTGCGGTGAGGCATCATGAGGCCCCTTATCGTGATCTGGCACGTGTCTGTGGTGTGGGGCCCAGTGCATCGGAAATTAACAGTAGCGTTCGTGCACACACTATCCTAACTTCGTGCACTGCCAGCACTGAAGTGGTTTCGGTACAAAAGGGCCAACTGCGAGTCGGAAGTGGGCCACTTTTACATGTGACGGGAAGTGATTCGCCCCTTAAATATAATATACGCATCGTGACGTCCCGAGACGACCCCCACTAGCAATAATGGTTTTTCCTGCCGCAGGCTTGAACAGGACTGGTAGGGTCGGTGTTGGTAATGGTTTCGTCAACATCATAAATTATCCCGGTGCTCACTTTGCCCAACGGTATACGAGAGCGGACTTACATCCCATTAAGTTCCGTAAAAGTATGTCCATCGCAGTCACGCGATTTACGTCAATATAGCTAGTATGTTCTTGCGGGCATTCTCTCTGACTTCCTTTACTTCGCTACGCCAACGGACGGGAAAGCCTCGACTAAGAACAGCTTCGCTGTTAAAACACCGAGCATAAGAAAGGGAGCATTATAAAGATTGCATCCTGTGGACGGCTCAGTGTTAGCAGAGGCAGGCGGGTACATGGAAGGGGCTATGCTCTCTCTCTGGTTGTCTTACCGAGGAATTCAATAAACAATACGACTGAGCAGTTCAGGGCAGGTGATGACACCGTTAACAACCTTGAAAAGAAATCGCATATCAGCGTGGTGTCGTCCACATTGAAGTGATGACAACGACAATAAGACATGTAATTGTGACAGAATGCGATCCAGAGTCATTTCTAGCGAAGCCATGGTTATATGCTTAGGATTCTTTTTTCTAGACCCACTCTATGGTGTTACTGTTCGATTTGAGAGACGCATATTCAAGTTGGGGAAGACAGAGTGTTGTGTACTATTTTTGCAGAATATTGGGGAGAATCGAATCCTCTAGATATTTTGCAAACAGAGCCGAATTAGCGAAAATCCTGCTTAGCAACACGCTTAGTGTGAGCATAAAAGTGTAAGGTGCTGTCAAATAAAACACTTAAGATCCTTTATCTCGCGAACCTTGCATCACAATACAGTATTATCACAGTACGAAAAAGGATACGCTTGAAGTTTTGCGAGTGAAGGTCATGACCTTGTTCTTAGCAGTATTCAGAGAGAGGTTTTATTAACCCCTTCGGCCCTGGCGGTGTCAGTGGATACCATCATTTCCCTTGCACCTCAGAAACGAAACCAATACTGCTAATTCTTCACACTGAAAAAAAAGATCGAGTAAAAAGGGTGTCTTTTTGTCCCACAACGATAATCGTCATCTGGCTTGCTTGCGCTTCCTTCCTTGAAAACTCGGCTCTGGCCATTTTCCTATCAAGAGGGATAAGTCACGCTGATAGCGCGCATGCCGTTCGTGACCGGAAAGTGCAGGGCGCGTGGCGATAATCAAGGAAAGGAACGTAGGATAGATGACGAATATTGTTGTGGGACAAAAAGACGCCATTTTTACTCGATCTTTTCTTAGATTGTTGGGGGAACATTTCTTCAATGATTCCCACTGCGATCGATACCACCAGTGTGACATTTTTTCAAAGAAGAAGAGAAGCTTGACCGACGACATCGGTGACGCAGAGGCTGGTAAGCTGAGGCGGGGAAGCGCCGTTTTCGGGACGAGGTCCTGAAGCTGTTTCAAGGAGTTCCACACTGCCAGATGAGAAGTTGGTTCACATTATGCGTACTCTAGTGAGTAGCATGAATAAAGACGTAATTTTTCTCATTTCACAACCACTGAGCACTGATGACCTAATTTGACGCCATGTTTGTGAATCCAATATTACTTGCACCACTGGCTCAATTTTATGTTTGGGGTCTTCTGAGGTCTTAACTGTTAGGAAAACAGGGACAAATAAATTGCCCGATGAAAATAACAAAATCCAGGGCTGAAAAGGCCCTAGATCTCTCGGCAAACGCGGAAATTTACCGACGGCGGCGTCATCGCGAGTGATGCAAAAAATCACAACCACGTGATGACATCGTATGACGTCACCACGACTTCACACATCGCCAAAATTTGTGGCCTAATATGCTGACGTCATCACAGGACGTCGTCGCCCGATCAAAGGTGGGCCGATCACGGAGGCAGTGCAAAACCAGGCGAGGTGCAGAAAGCTTGCAATGCCTCCGATCACGGAGGCAGTGCAAAACCACGTTAGGTGCAGAACGCTTTCGGAGGGGGGCGGGAGAGGATCAGTACATCGACTGAGAAGAAAAAGAAGCTGGCTTTCGCCTTCGAGTCATGTTAGGAGAATGCGTAGGATACCGAGTGACCTTTGCTTTTGGACCCTTCAGAAAAAAAAAAAACAGAAAAATCTGACTGCAGCGTGCGACAGTCGTTAACCGCATAAATTTCTTTAAGCGTATTGACGTCGTCGGCATACAGAAAGAAAGAGTTCCGAAGGGCGAAAGAAACGTCGTCAGCAAAAATTTTAAAGAAACTGTGGCAGCTACGCCCTAGTGTTGCGAAGACTGGGGGGAAACAGCGGTGCTGGTGGCGTTACCCTCCTCCTTTCCCTCCTCTTCAACCTCACTTCCTTTTCCCACTTCTATTCTATGCTTCACGCTCTCCTTTCCCTCCTCCTCACCCTCACTTCCCTTTACCACCCCATGTTGTTCTATAATGTACAAGACTATGCTATGCTGCACCCTGTTCCCTCCCCTTTACCTCCTCATCACGCTCATTTTCCTTTTCCACCCCTTGCTATACAATACTGTAGAAGACTATGCTATGCTTCACCCTCTCCCCTACTCCTCACTTCCATTTTCCGCCAGCTTGCTGTACTAGGCTATGCTGTGCTTTACTCTTTCCTACCCTTCTTTCTCTTCTCACCCTCGCTTGCCTTTCCCAACCCCTTGTTATATTATACCATAGACATTTTCAAAATTTCACGCCAGCGGAGCGCCATATTTGAATGCGCGCCGTCTAACGTGCAAGTTTGGCGAAATCTCCCTCATGGGCTGTGCCGACTCGAACCCACGCATTATGTGTGTTAAGGTTAAGGCCAGACTAGAGCCTGTGTTCGCCGATTAATCATTTGCTTCGGCTGTTTTGTTTAGCATCGTCGCTGCCTGTGACCGATCCGTCGCTGCCTGAACCGTTCAGCGGCGCGCATTGGCCCTTGCGACGCAAGAAAGCTCGAGGTCTGCGTCTATGAACGACGATCCTTCGTCGTTGGCACGAGAAGCAGCAAGCGTACCAGGTCGATGGCGGCGTGAAGTGTTGATAACCGACCGGCCGAGTGTTATTGCAGCTGTCTACAGACAGCTGCAGAACGGTATACCGTTCTCCTTATTAGCGTACTAACACAAAAGTCTACAGATTATCCATCAGTTTCACACCTCCGCGCATACTTGCTCGCGCTGTTCTCTCGCGGCGCGTCAGTTTGTCAGCAGTAAACATCGCACAATCCTTCTTCACAGATACTTTGACCTACATTCACCCCGACCAATATGTATCAGGGGGGTAATCAATATGTCTGTCAAATCTCCTCCAGATATGACGCACACATGTGATACGGGCAGGCTTTTTCCATATCACATATATGGATCATTTCCGAAAGGGATCGGGTATCAGGATTCGAAAAAAAAAAAAAGAAACATATCGATGCTGATCTCCAAAATGCCTAAAATCTGGATTTTGGTTCTGAAACATAGAGTCTTTGTTCCGCGTTTTTCTTTCAACGCATGGTGACCACACGGGGTGCGCGTTTTATTTTGTCTTAATCAAATAATAACAATAAAACAAATATGGGACGAAGGCAGTCATGTCCGGGCCGGGCGGCTAGCGAAAGGTCCGCGGAACCCTTGATATAGGCGTTACAGAGAGTTAGAGAAAAAAAAAAAGAAAAAAAAAAACGAAAATTTTCTTTCCACTAGCTATAGTGAGGTAAAATTTTAGAAGGCAGTGGCATTTCCTCCTCAAAGGCGGGTGAACATGAGACTGCACTAGTGGGCGCGCAATCTAGACTGATGTCATGAGCCGGACGGCCGGTGACTCCGGAGTCGGAGAACGTGGCTGAAGACGCGAGTGGGACTATTCCTTTACTCGCGGAGGCAATCGGCGGTCGCGTTTTCTCTTCTCCCTTCTTAAGGGGGGCCCTGTAACACTTTTTCAGCATGATCAGAAAACGCTGCCGATCGGTAGTCGAGGCTGCTGAGAACACGTGAGCCAAACATCCGTGTTCTCGGATAAATTCGAAAAAAATCCGATAAAACTTGCCGATAAAATTTTGGACAATTCGCATTTATCCGATAAACTCCGCTTTCGAAAGGGCATTGTCAACGATCGAAGGGCATTTTCAAAGCTGAGAATGATCAATCGAAATGAGCGCACCTCAATGAGTGGCAGTAACCTCGTAAAGTATACTTGCGTCTATTACAACAAGCTTTGAGCTTGTAATACGAACAAACGTAGGTCTTTTGTATTGAAGTATTTGTGCTTGTGTGTATACATGTTTGTGTGGTCAAACCTTCCAGACATCTAAAATACACTTACTGTGTCGGCGTATTTTCGTGGTCAGATATCATTTCATGCTAGATTTCGGAGTACTGAGAATAATAATATTAATAAGAGATAATAAAAGATGACGGAGTCTGCGAGAAAAAAGCTGAGGAGCAACTTGACTAGCTCCTCCACCCCCCCCCCCCCCTCAAAAAAAAAAAAAAAAAGTACACTTCGGCAATTATACAGCAGTGCACATGAACAGCTTCTGATTATTTTTTCTTCTTTTATTCTTTTTTATTTTTCTTATCTTTATGTGTATCTTGAATATTGCTACCACGATGTTGGGATAGCCGTCTCTAACGTAGCCTACCTTCCCATATTTTTTCATATATATATATATATATATATATATATATATATATATATATATATATATATATATATATATATATATAGTATATATAAAAAGCTTTATTAAGAGGGTAAATAAGCAGCAAGTGAGAAAAAAAAATGAAAGAATGGAGAAGCAGGATTATCAGAAACAGTGCAACGCAATTTCATTGAAAATAATTAGTAATAAGACCACATTGCAACAACTTATAAGGAAAATTAAACACCGAATTTCGGAGAATTGGGAATTCACGATAAATAAACTCCGAAAACGCCGAATTTCTTCCCGAAAGTCAAACTCCGAAAAACGCCCTCCGGATTTCAAGAAAAATAAACTCCGAAAACACGGAGCCCTAATCATAGCGCAGCACGCGGCCTGGCATTTACCATTAATTCTCAAAGTCAGTAAAAAATCACCCCGTGTTCCCTCTACTCTTGATGCCATACACACTGAAATGACCGCACCATACACCCAAATTGACAGCCATTGGTTAGATTATAGTGCCTAGAATATACCAGTGTATTCTAGGCACTACTGCTGTATTGATCATCATGGGAGGCGTAGTTACTGCGCCCGCCGCTGAAAGCCGCCACGTGCCCGCGCGTGCGATCTCACTGGAGGTTAGCCGCGCCTTCAAAAAAAAAAAAAAAAAAAAAAAAAAAAAAAAAAAGTGCTAAAGGTCATGACGCGAGCGTGGCGTAACTTCTTTCCGCCCTGCCATCCCTCCCTGCTTGCTTTCAGCGCGTTCGTCGGGACGAGAGAAGAGAGAAAGCAATTAAAGCGTGCGACAATTCTCTGCAACTCCGCTCGTGCTTGACTTCTTGGCTCGTACTTGGCTCGTACTTGACAGAGTCTAAAAATTTCTTCGGCGATCGATTCGCGAGGCAATGAACTCCTTTAGTGAAGCCATTCGATAGTTACTTGGAAAAGTGCTGCACGGCCCCTTTAAGTTGTATCCGACTGTATACGGAGAACTTATAAAGTTCCTGTGTGCACTACTTTGTGCACACAGGAATTTGCGCTGCAGTGCAGCACAAATTTGTGCTGCACAGGAATTTGTGCGTTTTCGTGCTGCAGTGCAGTCGTAAGTTCAGATGAGCCAGATCCAGCTTTCACGGACATCGGCGTTTAGTTCGCGTGTCTTCCACCACGTGCCGCATGACTTTTATCTTTTGAATCTCGCGCGAAGTCAAGAGTTGCGTCAAGGCAAGAAAGAAAAGGAAAGAAACAAAAGAAAAAAGTTCAGAACACACAGCTTCACGACTTGGCGTGGCCTGCCGCGTTCGTTGCTAACGGCGACAAAGATAAGACCGGCGAGCTGCAACGTTAAAGTGGCTAGTCATTCCCCGATCCTATGGCAACGACTCGTTTTACGCATCAGAAAAAGAAAACGGTACCCGACTGCACCGGCAATTCGGAAGGGCAGCCAAACGTATTCATTCATTCCCTTCGCATTTTTTTACAGCAAGTATGTTATGCCCGCCGTTTGTCCGGTTCGCGATGTAGAGAGGAAACCATGATCCTGCCGGCGCGGCCACGTCAAGCAAAATTAAGAACAGCTGTGCCTAGTTAAACCAGTGTAACCATAGACAAGCCTTATTAAGCCATGCTGAGCATTTTAAAACCTAATTAACTACGCATACCTAAGCTAATGAAATCACACCTCAAAAAGCCCTAATTTAACCGAGCTGAGATTCTCGTGTGCCTAGTAATGCCGAACTATGTAAGAGGCGCCGAGCTTAGCCTAATACTAATTGAGACTGAATATAACTAGTGGTAGCTCGACTAATTAGCTAATTAAGCTTGCCTTCACATGGGATGGAAGCTAATCGAGACCAAGCCTCGAATTTGCAAGTTAGGCCAATTTATCTAATTAAGGTAAGTAAGGTACTTGGTGCTGTGATTGCCAAGCGATTTCCAATGAAACCCGATCGATACCTATCCGATAGTCGTGAATCGCAAAGTGATCGCGTGAACACTTCGTGCATGGACGTGTGAATGAACGTGTGCCTAGTCAAGCCAGGACCAGGCGAGTGCCGACCAGCTGTGCTCTGCCCCAGCCTTACGCGACTCAGCGCGAGCTGCGCAAATTTTTTACCATGTTGAAAGGCTCGGCCGATGACAGATCTTGAAGCAGTTGGCGCACATTTAATGACTTGACAGTCTAATGATAGCATTTCGCAATGTTAACTAGTTCTAGGTTACTTAGCTTATAGCGTCTGCTTACTTTTCGTCCCCGTGTTTTCCGAGCTTTTTTTCTACTGATTAGGCTTCTCTGGATGCAAAGAAAGTGGTTATACTTCTTATAATAATTGTTGGGGTTTTGCGTCCAAAGAACGCGATATGAATGTGAGAGATGCCATATTGGAGGGCCCCCCAATAGTTAGACCACGTGGGGTTCTTTAACGTGCACCTAAATCTGAGCCCATGGGCTTCTTGCATATTGCGTCCATCGAAATGCAGCCTCCGCGAACTAACATGGTGCTACCAAACGTGCGGTTCAAACTACAAAGTACGGCCGCGGCGGCGCATTTTCGATGGAGGCGAAAATGCTTGAGGCCCGTGTACTTAGATTCAGGTGCACATTAAAGAACCCCCGGTGGTCGAAATTTTGAGAGCGCTCCACTGCGGCATCTCTCATCATACGGTCGTTTTGGGACGTTAGACCCCAAGAATTATTATGACTATTAAAGTACAAAGTAATCGTTCTAGAAGGTCTTGGCTCGCGGTACACATAAATCGGCGGATAGCACACATGATGACGCACGTGCGCTAGCGCTACAGATTTGCCTGTCACCGGCTCCAAAAACACTACCTAAAAAATTGTGGTTGATCCCTCTGATATAGGAATCGGTATAACACACGAAAGTGAAACATGTCTTCACAGAAGTAGTTGAATGTTTATTGCCCATTGATATATAATATCTGTTGGTGTTTAGTGGCTACAGCACCCTTAAACGTTGATGCACCCATGTTGGCGCGTGGTGACAACCTCCATCACGATAACCAACGACTCGCGACCGGGATACATTTTTTGGAAACACTGCATTGCACGCACCGGAGCATCGCGCAAATCACACATCAACCACAGGCGTTCGCAAACCGTGGAACAGGTTTTCACTAAATCGTTCTGTGAACTCATGGTCCTCTGCAGCGAAGGGTGCATGATTTAAGGGTCGGCGACCGTCCTGTAGGTGTGCTTGGCATGCGCCGTCGTGTTACCGAGCAGCGTCCGGCTGGTGGGTCGCTTCGGCGAAAGTACGATCATTTCGGTCCTGCTTCGGTGAGTGTAAGGAAACCAGTTGGGTCACGATGCGCTCAACTTCGGAAACGCGAGAGGCAGAGTTCTCAGCTTCAGCCGTGAACGCGCGAAGGCCTCCCGCTCCCCCCATGGCGTGTCCCTCGCTGCACCAAACTGCGCGACATTCGCCCGTCGACGCCGTTGTCTTTCTGGGGCGCTGAATGCAGCAGTTCTCGTAGTCGGTGCCGTCGCACTCCTATCAGTAGATGGCGGAGAAACACGGTCAGGGCATATGGAAGCTGCGCATGTTAGCACAACGCGAAAGGCAAAGCACGTAACTGCGTCGTCGCCGAGTCAAATCAGCGCGTATAGCGCGCCGCAGTTACAAAGCTCGTGGCCTCCGAAATTAGCTGCAGAAACATCGGAGGTGATTGCGGAGGCCACGCTCCGATGTGCTGAGTAGAGCCAACGCTACCTAGGTGGCGTTGGTAGGGTGCATTCGCTGGATGACAGAGATTCGCGTGGATGCGAACGCTGGATGACAGAGATTCGCGAAAAAAAGAAGGCCGCGCCTAGGATATTTTGGAGCCACCTAAAACCGCTAGGTAGGAAGTCTGTCACAATGCAACAACATATGGTAGATGAAGAAGGAAATCAATTGGAAGGGTATGAAGCGCTAGGTTACATCCGAAAGGTAACAGCCGATTCGTTTAAAAATGTCGCCCAGGGGATTCCCCCGGTGAGTAAAAGTATGCAGAAGAGTACAACCGAGGAAGATGTAGTACTTGAGAATTTCAATTGGAAGAAGGCCGAAGGAAAAATTCCTAAGCGCACTACACCGGGCTTAGATGGGGTTCCCGTCAGCCTCATTAACGAACTAGGACATAGCACTAAAGAAGCACTGCTGAAAGCCGTAGAAAAGTGCTTACAGGAGAGGGAAATACCAGAGAGTTGGCGAAAAAGTAGAATGAACTTAATCTATAAAGGCAGGGGAGAAAAGGATAACATTCGCTCGTATAGACCGCTAACCATTACATCGGTGCTATACCGGTTGGCGATGCAGGCAGTAAAATTAAAAATAGAAACGTGGGTAGAGCAAAATGATATTTTGGGAGAACTCCAGAATGGATTCCGAATCGACAGGCGGTTAGACGATAACCTGTTTGTTCTTACACAGTGTATAGAAATATCAAAAATAGAAAACAGGCCCTTATACGTAGCTTATCTAGACATCACTGGGGCATATGACAACGTTAATCAGGAAATTTTGTGGGATATATTGAAGGAAGTGGGCATAGGTGACGACTGTATACAGCTTTTGAGGGAAATATACCGAGAAAATACAGTTTGTGTAGAATGGGAAGGAATAAGCAGCAAAGACAGCGTTGACATTAGCAAGGGGCTGAGACAGGGATGTCCTTTGTCCCCGCTGTTATTCATGCTGTACATGGTGAGGATGGAAAAAGCGCTAGAAGGTAGCAACATTGGATTTAATCTGTCACACACACAGGCAGGCGCGATGGTTGAGCGGAAGCTTCCAGGTCTATTTTATGCTGACGATATTGTCTTATTTGCGGACAGTCAAGATGATATACAGCGGCTGGCAGATATATGCGGAAGGGAAGGCGAGGCTCTAGGACTAAGGTTTTAGTGCAGCAAAATGTGGATTGATGGTATTCAATGATCACGAAGACCATGCGGTCTTAATACAGGGCCAAGAAATACCGAGGGTAAGCGAGTACAAGTACCTCGGAGTGTGGGTAAATGAGGGGGGATAGATATATGGAGGTACAAGAGAAAGCATCGGTAACAAAGGGAAAGAGGAATGCTGCAATCATGAAGCACAGAGCGCTATGGGGATACAATAGGTACGAGGTGCTTCGAGGGCTGTGGAAAGGTGTGATGGTTCCGGGGCTTACATTTGGGAACTCAGTGGTGTGCATGAAGTCAGAGGTGCAATCAGGAATGGATGTAAATCAAAGGACTGTGGGACGCCTCGCGTTGGGCGCTCACGGGAAGACGACAAATGAGGCTGTAAAGGGTGATATGGGATGGACAGGTTTTGAAGTGAGGGAAGCTCAGAGCAAAATTAGATTTGAAGAGAGGCTGAGGAAAATGAAGGAGAGTAGATGGGCAGGAAAGGTTTTCAGGTATTTGTATAGAAAAAGCGTCGACACGCAGTGGAGAAAAAGAACTAGGAGGCTCACCAGTAAATATACGGCTAGCAGTGTGGGCGACATGGCAACAAGGAGCATTAAGCGAAAAGTCAGAGAGGCGGAGAGGACTTATTGGATGACATCGATGGAAAAGAAGCCGGCTCTCAGTGACTACCGAAAGGGAAAAAACGAAATAAGGAGGGAGAGGTTTTATGATAATTCAAGGGGAAGCGCTTTTACTGTTTGAAGCAAGGTCGGGTTGCCTTAGAACGCGTAGCTATAAAGCGAGATTCTGTAACGAAGAACAACAATGTACATGCTGTGGGGGAACTAAGGAAACGATGGAACATGTACTGATTGAATGTGGCGATATCCACCCAGATATACGTGTGGGGGCACGAGTCTACATGAAGCCTTGGGTTTTAGGGACAACAATGGAAAGCTGAACACGTCCGCGATAGAAATAAGTAAGAGACGGTTAGAGTATTGGTGGCAGAAAAGTAGAGATAAAGGACAAAAAATGAAGAATGGGGAAAAAATAAGGTCATTCTGCCTTAAGAGGCCAGAGATATGGACCGTGAATTTATATTTTTCTTTGCTATAATAACATACATTTAATCATTGTAGATAAGGCATTAGGCCAACATAAAAAGAAAGTTGTTTTTTTCGAGCCTGATGGCAGACATGTCACCGCCCCGTTATAAAGGGGACGCTCATAGCATCCATCCATCCATGCCAGCGTTCGTTCGAATGCTGGCGTCGAGGCGCCGTAGTACTGATACTAGAGAAGCGTGCACTGTCGGTGCTCGCTGGTGTAATTATGCAGTACTTCTTTTCTGCGTTCGTAGGTGGCGGCACCACCCCAACAAACCAAGAGCGCAGGTACATGGAGAAGGAGTGTAGAGATATATAAGGCGCGTCTGAGCATCTGTCCCCAAATGCGTTTGTGGCGCAGTTGGTAGAGCGCCCGGTTTCTATAGCCGCGGACCGAGAGGTCATGGGTTCGATTCCCGGGTCTCCCAAATATGTGAAACTTGTCCTTCTGTTTTCTTTCTTTGTATTCTGTTCATGTAAATTTTAAGAACGTCACATCCGTGACGGAAGTGCGTCAGTGAAGTCTTGGTGGACCCCGGCATAAGACACTCTCGTGTTAATATCATCATTCGATTGCCCTCTGGTATGATTTTTTAATGAACGAACATTATTAATAATAATAATAATAACAATATCTGGGGTTTTACGTGACAAGACCACGATATGATAATG